>MCFG01000059.1:17500-157500 GCA_002104895.1 Anaeromyces robustus | reverse complement strand
AAATATATTAACTTTACAATTAATATAAAATAGATGTTATGAGAGGTTATAATGGAACTGTATGTATAAATTGAATATATATTTATAATTTATTATATATATCGAGGTAATATTTATTAATATATCAAAAAATAATAATTTTATTAAGATTTTTGCTTACGGTCAAACTGGTAGTGGTAAAACCTATTCTATGATGGTAAATTTTTAATAAATTATATATATTAAAAGTTAAAAAAAAGTAAACTAACTATAATTTTTACTTTTTCAAATGTTTGAATAGGGTTCTGATATTGATAGTGATGATTATAAGGGTGTAATTCCTCGTATTATAGAAGCTATTTTTACAACTATTATGGATGCTCCTTCTACTATTGAATTTACTGTAAAAGTTTCATATATGGAAATTTATATGGAAAGAATAAGAGATTTGTTAAATCGTAAGCTTAATTTTTAAAATTTTATTTGCTTATATTATAGTTAATTTAATAATTATTTAAAATACTGTTTATAATATTAATTATAAATGAGATACTATTATGAAAATATTTAATAAAAAAATTATGTTAATTACAAAATCGATATAATTTTTTTAATAATTTTTTTATATAAATCAATAATTTTATTAAAAAAAGTTAAAAAAAATTATTATATTTTTAATAATTTTTTTATATAAATTAATAACTTTATTAAAAAAAGTTAAAAAAAATTACTATATTTTTTAAAGATAAAATTAACAAATAAAAATGCTTTATTACGTTTTATTATATATTTTAATTTATATTATTTTTTTAATATATTATAGCAAGCAATGATAATTTACCAATTCATGAAGAAAAGAATCGTGGTGTTTATGTTAAAGGTTTGTTAGAAGTATATGTTAGTTCTGTTCAAGAAGTATTTGAAGTTATGAGACGTGGTGCCGCTTCAAGAGTTGTTGCTTTCACTAGTAAGTATTATTATTAAAATAAAAATATATATATATATAGAAAATTGCTTGTTTTTTACTTATTTTTAAATTTATAATCATTTATTTAATTATTTACTTATATAACAATTTATTTTATTATAATTTATTTTATTTTTATTTAAAAATAATAGATATGAACGCTGAAAGTTCAAGATCACACTCTATTTTTGTTGTTACCGTTAACCAAAAGGATTTAACAAATGGTACTCAAAAAAGTGGTAAAATTTATTTAGTAGATTTAGCTGGTTCTGAAAAAGTTGGTAAAACTGGTGCTACTGGTCAAACTTTAGAAGAAGCTAAAAAAATTAACAAATCTCTTTCTGCACTTGGTATGGTTATTAACGCTTTAACTGATGGAAAGGTATTTAATGAAATAAACTTTAAATAATAATAGAAATTAAAAAAAAAAAAAAAGTATTTTAAAAAATAACTTTTTATATAAATATGTATTCTTTTATATAGTCATCACATATTCCATATCGTGATAGTAAACTTACTCGTATTTTACAAGAATCTCTTGGTGGTAATTCAAGAACTACATTAATTATTAATTGTTCACCATCTTCATTTAATGATACTGAAACCTTATCTACTTTAAGATTCGGTATAAGGTATATTTTATATTTTTTTATTTATTTAGTTCAATAAAAATATAAAGAAATAAAGAATAAAGAATTTTAATGTTAATTAACTTTTTATGTAATTATAAAATATAGAGCTAAAACTATTAAGAATAAGGCTAAGATTAACCAAGAATTAAGTGTTGCCGAACTTAAGGCACTTTTAACTAAAGTTAAGAGAAAGCTTGCTTCTATGCAAACTTACATTGCAGCATTAGAAGGTGAAATTACACTTTGGAGATCTGGTACTACTGTTCCAAAAGAACAATATGTTTCATTCCAAAAAACTGGTGCAGGTAAATATATTGATAATGTTCAATCACCAAATGAAGTTCAATCCCATGTTGATATACCATCAAGAGCTGCTACTCCAGCTTTACCACCACTTATGGATGATGAACGTGAAGAATTTTTAAAGAGAGAAGGTGAAATGTCAGATCAATTAACTGAAAAGGAAAAGGAACTTAAGGAAGCTAGAAAAATTGCTGAAGATCTCAAGGAAGAATTAACATTCTTAAAAGAAAGAGAAAAGCAAATGTCTACTGTAAATACTTTTTTATATTTAATTTAATATATGATAGTAAAGATATGATAATATAGATTAGATAAAGTAGTATATTTTAAAAATTTTTTAATAAAATATAAAAATATATTTTAAAAATATTTTAATAAAATAATAGGATAACAAAGATATGTCTTCAAAGGTTAATGAATTTAAGATTCAATTAGAAAAAATTACTTTTGAAAATAAGGAAACTACTATTATGATGGATTCCTTGAAAGAAAGTAACCAAGAACTTTCTAAGGAAGTTGAAGATTTAAAGGTTGTTTTTTTTAAGTTTATTATTTTGAAAAATAATTATATTTATAAAAGGTCATATAAGTTTTTTATAAATAAATAGTATTAATATTAATATTTTTTTTTTAAAAAAATTATATAATAAATAATATAACAATAACAGAAACAATTAATTGAAGCTCAATCCACAAGAGGAGATGCTGATTATGGAAAAGAAAAATTGAAGATTCAAAAGATTTCAAAAATGATGGCTGAATTAGCTCCATCGGTAATTTTCTTTTTAATTTAATCATTATTAATTTAATTAAGAATTTAATATTTTTTAGTATTAATTTATATTTAACTTTTTTTTAATAGAATTTAATTGATGAAAAGGAAAAACAAATTAGAGCAGCTCTTTCACAATTAGATGGTAAACCACAAGAAATTACCTTACCAACTACAACCGAAGAAATTGAAAAACAATATGAAGAATTAATTGAAGCTAATAAGAAAGCCAGTCAACAAGAAAACTTATTAAACGAATTGGTTATTAAATCTACATTATTAAAGGAAGAAAATTCAGATTTAGTTAAGAAACAACGTGATATGGAAAACAGAATGAATCAATTAGAATTAGAATATGAAGAATTATTAGGTATAAAATAAAATACAATAA
The DNA here is from genome assembly GCA_002104895.1 of Anaeromyces robustus. Classification (NCBI taxonomy): domain Eukaryota; kingdom Fungi; phylum Neocallimastigomycota; class Neocallimastigomycetes; order Neocallimastigales; family Neocallimastigaceae; genus Anaeromyces; species Anaeromyces robustus. The sequence continues at coordinate 154,456 of MCFG01000059.1, read as the reverse complement.
TAATATAATAATAATATAAAAAAACTAAAAACAAATAATAACAAATTATAATTACAATTTCAATTTAATAAATAGAAAAAACTATTGCCGAAGATGAAGCTGGTGAAACTAGAGATGAAAACTTTGTTAAAGAATTAAAGGTAAATGTTGAATTGGTTTATATATTAATTTATTTAAATACCATCCATTTTTTTTTTTTTTTTCTTTGAAAAAAAATTTTTTTGCTATCCTTTTTAAATATATTAATACTATTTTCTAATATATTTTACAATTTTATAATATATTAAAATTTTATAAATTTATATATATTTTATATAAAAATATTTATAGGAAAAATTAGAAAAGCAATATAGTCAAAAGAAGGAAGCTCAACAACAAGAAATTGATAAATACAAAGACATTATTAGTAAGAAAGATGAAGAAATTGCTAACCTTGAACAGTTAGTATTATATATTATTATATTATTTTTATAGATATTTTATAAAATAATATATATTAAATTTATGTTAATAATAAATTAATGTGTATTGTTTATTTATTCAACAATGTAAAAAAAAAAAATATTAATTTTTAAAATTTAACTTATTTAAAGAATGTCTGATGAACTTAAACAACAAACACAAAATCTTCAAAATGCTCTTGAAAACTTAAAGAAAACAGCTAACAGTAATAAACCAATTGATTTAACAAAGAAGGAAGAAGAATTAGAAAAGATTAAGCAAACTATGGGTCAACAATTAGCTGATTTTGATACCATGAAAAAGAAGTTAATGAGAGATTTACAAAATAGATGTGAAAAGGTCGTTGAATTAGAACTTTCACTTGATGAAACTCGTGAACAATATAATACTATTTTACGTAGTAGTAATAATAAGACTCAACAACAAAAGATGACTTTCTTAGAACGTAATTTAGAACAATTAACTAATGTTCAAAAACAAGTAAGTTTTTTTTTTTTTATTTAATTATATAATAAATATATTATATTATATTAACAATTAAAATGGAATGTCGTTTTATTAATTTTTTTTTTTATTTTTATTTTTATTTTAATATAGCTTGTTGAACAAAACTCTACCTTAAAGAAGGAAATTGTTGTTGCTGATAGAAAGTTAATGGCTAGAAACGAACGTATTCAAACTTTAGAACATTTATTACAAGATGCTCAAGAAAAATTAACTTTACAAAACCAAAAGTAATTATTTTTTTTTTATATTATAATAGATTTATGATATTTTAATTTTTAAACAGCATTAACAATATAAAAATATATTAATAATATGATAGGTTCGATACTCAATTAACTGCTATGAGAGAAAGATTACAAGAAGCAAGAGCACAAAACAGTTCTGTTAATTCTAATAATAGTTGGATGTGGAATGCTTCACGTATAGCTAAGCCATTAAGAGGTGGTCAAAATGTTCCACAAGAAGATTTTGACAATAGGTAAATTTTTTATATAAAAAATTGTTAAAAGATATATTTATATTTATAAACAATTAAAAAAAAAATAAAATAAAATAAAATAAAAATAAAATAAAATTACATTACAATTATTTTTAAATTATAAGTAATATTAATATATATATATATTTTTTAAAAAAAAATAAAACTAATAATATAATAATAATAAATGAATTATTAATAAATAACAATTTATAAAATTAGATATGCTAACATGTCACATTATAGTGATTTAGATCCAAATTCCAATGCCAGTAAGAGATCTTCATGGTACATTAACTTATTAAAGAAATCATAAATAATTATTTAATAAGTATCACAGTTATAAAATAAATAAATAACTTAAACAATAATAACAATAATAATAATAATAAAAAGAAAAGAGAACACTTGAATTTATCTAAACTCTATAGTATAATAAAAAAATTCCCTTATATCATTAAATATATATATATATATTAAAATAAGTTCTTGTGCTTTTTTTTTTTTTATTTTATTTTATTTTAACTTTACTATGAATTATCGTATTTTTTTTAAAAAAAAATATATATATAAGCAAATCTTTAAATATATATGTAAATTCATTTTTTCATTTTTTTTTCCTTTTATTTTAATATATATATTATAATTAATAGAAAATAAAATATCTTAATTTTATAATTTTTTTTTTGTTAAAGTATTATTAGTTAATTAATTAATAATATAATAATTATCAATGATTTCTAGTTATATTTATATTTAAAGAATTAATTTGCTACTCTATATAATATATATATATACATATACATATACATTTTTTATATATATATATTAGAAAAAAAAAAAAAAAGCATATTATATAAAATGAAATAAAATATAAAAAAATATATATATAAAAAAAAAAGAATTAAATAAAAAATATATATATAAAAATTAGTATAATTAACCTATAAAGTAATATTATATATAATAAATATATATAATATATAATATAAAAAATAAAAAAGATATAAAAATATTAAAAAAAAAAAAAAAAAAAAAAAAAAAAAAAAAAAAAAAAAAAAAAAGTATTAAATATCGTTATTTAAAACAAAAAATAACAAAACAATTTTTATGGAATTAAATTACTATTGTATAAAAAGTTATAAAAAAAAAAAAAAAAAGATTATTAAATATATACAATTTATAATAATTAATAATTAATAAATAAAATAATCATTAAAAAAAAAGATATATAACAATTAACAATTAAAAAAAAGATATAACTATTGAGTGTTAACCTATGTATTTAAATTTATTATTATTATTATTTTATTAGATTATAAAATAGAAATGGAAAAGTATATATTGTTATTATTTATTCATCATCATCATCATCATCATCATCATCATTATTATTATTATTATTAGATTATAAAATAGAATGGAAAAGTTTATATATAAAATGAATATTCAGAAATTTGATTATTTTAGTAGGCTTATTATTATATAATATTTATTATTATTATTGTTATTTTATAATTTTACTTTTTCATTCATTTCTTATATATAATTATATATAATTATAATTCATTCTTGTGTAACATCAATGGAAAAATAAAACATTTATATTTTTCAAATTTTTTTTAGTAGTAATAAATAAAAGAAAAATTATATACCTAGATTATTTTAAAATATTAAAAAGTATTTATAAAATATTATTAAGTAATCTCTATGTATAATTTTTATAAATACGTTTAATATTTTATATTATAAAAATATATATATATATATTATGTTCATTCAAATTAATATTTATTATTTATGCAATTTATACAATTTTTCTTTTTATAAATTAAAAAAATAGTTATAGGAAAAAAAAAAAAATAAAAGATAAAAAATTATAAAGAAGGTGTTTTTATTTTCGCTCTCTCTCTTTTTTTTTTTTTTTTTTGAAATTAGGATATGAAATATAATGTATAAATAATTATTTAAATGTCATATATAATCATTGTTTTAATTATTATTATTATTATTATTATTATTATTATTATTATTATTATTATTATTACTATTATTATTATTATTATTATTATTATTATTATTATTATTATTATTATTATTATTATTATTATTATTATTATTATTATTATTATTATTATTATTATTATTATTATTATTATTATTATTATTATCATTATTATTATTATTATTATTATTATCATCATTATCATTATTATTATTATTATTATTATTATTATTATTATTATTATATCTAATATTTTTATTCAAAAATAATAAGCTATTATTACATTATTCTTATTCTTATTCATACTTAATATATTTTCATTCAAAAATAATAAGTTATTATTACATTATTCTTATTCATACCTAATATATTTTCATTCAAAAATAATAAGTTATTATTACATTATTCTTATTATTACATTATTCTTATTCTTATTCATACTTAATATATTTTCATTCAAAAATAATAAGTTATTATTACATTATTCTTATTATTACATTATTCTTATTCTTATTCATACCTAATATATTTTCATTCAAAAATAATAAGCTATTATTACATTATTCTTATTCATATCTAATATATTTTCATTCAAAAATAATAAGTTATTATTACATTATTCTTATTCATATCTAATATATTTTCATTCAAAAATAATAAGTTATTATTACATTATTCTTATTCATATCTAATATATTTTCATTCAAAAATAATAAGTTATTATTACATTATTCTTATTCATATCTAATATATTTTCATTCAAAAATAATAAGTTATTATTACATTATTCTTATTCATATCTAATATATTTTCATTCAAAAATAATAAGTTATTATTACATTATTCTTATTCATATCTAATATATTTTCATTCAAAAATAATAAGTTATTATTACATTATTCTTATTATTACATTATTCTTATTCTCTTATTATTTTTGAATGAAAATATATTAGGTATGAATAAGTTATTATTACATTATTCTTATTCATACTAATATTTTCATTTCAAAAATAATAAGTTATTATTACATTATTCTTATTATTACATTATTCTTATTCTCTTATTCATACCTAATATATTTTCATTCAAAAATAATAAGTTATTATTACATTATTCTTATTCATACTAATTGTTATTATTATATTATTCTTATTATTACATTATTCTTATTCTTATTCACACCTAATATATTTTCATTCAAAAATAATAAGCTATTATTACATTATTCTTATTCTTATTCTTATTCTTATTCATACTTAATATATTTTCATTCAAAAATAATAAACTATATGATATTATTATTATTATTATTATTATTATTATTATTATTATTATTTTTATTTTATTTAATATTATTTTATAATTAAATATTCATTTATCTAAGTGGACTTTGAAATAAATAAATAAGTATTATTCATTCCTTTTTTTTCTTTTGGAACTTTAGTATTAAAAATATTAAAAATATCAATAAATTTTCACCACGAATTGAAACAAAGAATATAAACATTCATTTTCATATTTTCAGCATTTATCTTCACTTAGAAAAAAAATTTTTTTTATTTTAATAATAGTTATATATCAATTAAATATGTAACATGTGTATTAATAGGAAATAGTCCTACAACATCTGGATAAATTTTCTTGTAAATATTAAATAATGGTGGTGTTTTGAAAAAAGTAATGAGCATTATATTAGAATTAATTTTTTTAAAAAAATAATTTTTATAAATTCTTTTATAATGAAAATATTTTATAATAAAAAATTTAGGAAAAGTTTTAGAAAGAAGTATTGATATTTATCTTATGAACTCATTAAAAAATTTTTTTTCTAACTATTTATTTGATTTTAATAAATAGTATTAATTAATATGAGAAAATATTTTAATATGCTTTATTTGACAAAATATTCAAAAGGATAATTTTTATCGTTCAATTCTTATGATTTTATATAAAATAAATACAATATGAAATTAAAAAAAATTGAAATTGTCATTGACTGATTCATAATCTCAAATACAATTATTTTAATAAAAATTTATTAGTAAATTTAATAAAAATAAATAAATTTGTTTTATGAATAAATTATGTAACCAAAAAAAAGAACAATATACTAGTTTATGAGATTTATTAGTCTTTATAATAATAAATCACGAAATGGTATTACAATGTTTTTGGACATAAATTAAATAAAACCAATAATATGAGTGAACGATTATTAAAAAATAACATGGCTTTACTTATGCTTGACCATAGTTTTCCCTTTTCTTTTTCTTCTATTTTTTTTTTTTTATAACTTTTTGTAAAAGTTATTTGTCTTTACAAATTAAACTAGATAATAATACTTTAAAAAAAAAATAAAATAAAAAATAAAAAAACTATTTCAAATTCTTAAATCATGTTACAAAAAACATTTATTTTAACAAAAAAAATCAAATCTATAGAATATGTTGAAATAGAAATCTATAAAATATGTTGAAATATAAAAAAAGGATTGAAAAAGTTTGTAATTTCAATTGTTTAGTCAAAAACTTTGTTAATTAAATTATTTTTTTGAAGACATAAATCTATATTATATTATGAAAATAATCATTTGAAAATTAACAACTAATAATAATAATAAATTATTTTAAACTGTATATTTTTTGATATTTAAAAAAGTATAATATAAATTATAAATTTATGATAAACTGTATATTCCATTCCTCAACCTTTTATAAATAATATTAAATATTTATTATATTGATTATGAATATTTAATTTAATTTAATTATTAAATCAAATAATAAGATATTTATTTATTCCTTTATTTATTAATTAATTATTTAAATTGTTTATAAAAATTATATATGTATTTTTAATAATTCATATATATATAAATATATGTATGAATATATTTAACTAATATATTATTATATATATTAAATATATTTTAATTGTTGGCTTTTTAGTTTTTTTTTATAAATAACAAATTTTTAATTAATTTAATAGATGATATATTTAAAGTGTAATAAAAAATATATTATATAATATATTATAATATATTATAAAAAGTTAATTAGAATATTCAATAAAAAGGTATGTATTTATTTATTTATTTATTTATTTATTTAGTTTTTTATTTTAATCTAAATACATGTAAAGTCACCAATTTTCAAAAAAAAAAAAAAAATTAATTAAAAAAGGAAATACTTTAAATTTCAATATAAATTTTATAATACTTATATTATAGTATATTGTAATATATTTGAATTGGCTATTATGTTATGTAAAAATATATATTATATATATATTATTGTTTCATGTAAGGCTAATAAAAACAATTTTGAAATATTTTTTAAAATAACTACATGAAAAGTAAAAAAAAAAAAAAAAAAAAAAAGATATAAAATTATTTCTTTAATAATATAAAATAGGAATATAAAAATGACTTGACTTAACTAATATTAATATTAATATTAATATTAATATTAATTAATTATTATTTTTAAAATGTAAAAATTACGGTATATTATAGTTTTTTTTTTTTTAACATTATTATGTATTTAATAATTTAAGTATTGAAAATAGATGAATAAACAATAAAATAGAAGTAGAGTAATTCTTTTAATAATTATAGAATAAATAATCCAATAATTATATTTAAATGATAATTAAATAGGTGTTATAAATAAAAAATATATAAATAAAAATAAAAATAAAAAACTGTTATTTATATTATTAAACTATTATTACAAAAAAAAAAAAAAAAAAGAAAAAATCAACTCGTTATTTTATTATTTATCTGAAAATAAAAATAAAAATAATCTAATTTAAATCAATAATTTATATACATCAAACAAACAAGTATTAATTTTAATATAAAGATTTTACATTAATTTTATATTAATTATTATTTTTTATTATTATTATAATTATAATAAGCAATTATCTATCTATTGATTTGTTAATATTTACTAATATTTATTTATTTACTGTTTATATAAATATAGTAATTATTTTTTTTTTTAAAATGACATAATTATTTAATATTCTAACCCATAAATACCAACCGCAAATTAACAATTAAACAATTAACAACTTGTGTTTTATATTGTTTGTACTGATAGCCGCAGTAAAAGTTCACCCCAAACTTTTCTTCATTCTAATACAATAATTTATTATTTATTATTAAACTATTAATATATTTTATTTAATTTTATATTAATTTATTTATTTATTATTATTTATTTATTTATTTTTATCGTTTTAAATATGCACATTTTGAGTTTTGTACATAATTGATGAAATATAAATTTATTAATAGAAATTTTAAAACAGATAAAAAGAAAAAGAAATGCTTTAGTTTGAAAATAGCTTTATTTTTTTTTTTATTTTTTTTTTATTTTTTTAATTTTTTAATAAATAATAAATATAAATAATAAAACTTATATAAAAAATATGAAAAGATTACCAATTAATGAATATAAGGAAATAGGTTTATTATAAAATAAATAGTAGATATTTATTTATTATAATTAATTAGTATTATAATGTTTTATAGGACAGTAATATCAATTATCAATTATTATTGCTATATAGATGCGTAACTGTTGAATAAATAAACAATCAAGCATAACTATTTTAATTATTATTAATAATAATAATATAAAAATAATTATTTAAAAAGATATTTAAAATTTTATAAAATAGAATCAGGTCATAAATGGTAATAATAATAAATAATAAATAATAAATAATAATAATAATAATAATTAATAATAATAATTAATAATAATAATTCATAAATATTATATATATTCTTTTTTTTTTTTTACATTATTTAAGATTTAATATTTATTAATTATTATCAATTATAAATAAAGTTTGTTAATATTAATATTATCTTATATTAATTAATTATGTATGCATCATTGAAATATTGTTTTAATATATATTCAAATGTACAACGTAATAACTTTATGTAATTACATTTGTTATTTAAAAATATTTTTATTTTTATATTTCCTCCCAGAATTGTTTTTTATTACATAATTAACAAAATAATATAAATAAATATATTAATATAAATAAATAATTTTTATTTAAAAGATTAATTTATTGTAATTGATTATTATTATATATAGAATAATTAAAAATTTCATATATTTTCATATGTTATTAAAATTATTTAAATAATGAATTTAATAGTAATAATAATAAAATAATAAATTAGTTATAATTCATAATTATTAATATAAATAAAGTTTTTTTTTTTTAAATACATACCAAATTTATATAAAGTTTAATAAAAAATAAATTATAAATATATTAAAATATATTATATAAATATACTATGATATTAATATTTATAAAAATAACATTATTTCTTAATTCTTAAGTGCATATATCAAAACATAAAAAATAATTATTAATTATATTATTTAAATATAATTATATTATTTATATATAATTATATTATTTATATATAATTAAATCAATAGGGTATTTATCTTTACAAAAATATATTATATCAAAATATATTAAATAAATAAAAATGTAATAATGTATTAAATATATTTCTGTATATTAAATCTAATTATTATAAATGCTGTATAATACATATATTTCAAAAAAAAAATAAGTTATTAATAAATAAATAAATAAATAAATAAATAAATAAATAAATAAATAAATAAATAAATAAATAAATAAATAAATAAATAAATAAATAAATAAATAAATAAATAAATAAATAAATAAATAAATAGATAAATAAATAAATAAATAAATAAATAAATAGATAAATAAATAAATAAATAAATCAAAAATAAATAAATTAATAGATAAATAAATAGATAAATAAATAAATAAATAGATAAATAAATAGATAAATAAATAAATAAATAAATAAATAAATAAATAGATAAATAAATAAATAGATAAATAAATAAATAAATAAATAAATAAATAAATAAATAAATAAATAAATAAATAAATAAATAAATAAATAAATAAATAAATAAATAAATAAATAAATAAATAAATAAATAAATAAATAAATAAATAAATAAATAAATAAATAAATAAATAAATAAGAAAATATCAAGAAATATTATTGAATATAATAAATTTTTTATTAATTTCTTTTTTCCTTTTTCTTTTTCTTTTTTCTTTTTTCTTTTTTTTTTTTTTTTCACTTTAGAAAAATTAAAAAAAGGTTTAATCTGTATAACTAATTTTTTTATTTCATAAATTTATTTGGAATAAATAAATATAATTTTTTTATTTTTAAACCTAAAATAAAAAAAGAAAAAAAAAATAATAATAGAAATTAATAGGTAATATATATTTCTTTTTGAAATAATTAGATTAACAGTGAATAAATAAATACATAAATAAATAAATAAATAAATAAATAAATAAATAAAAATCATAAATATTTTCAGAGGAAACAATTATAAACAAAAGATAAATATATATTGTTTTAATACATCAATAGAACAAAATAATATCAAATAAAACAAATAAATAATAAATAAACAACAATAATATTTTTGATAATATATAAGATTATATTAATACTTTGAAATATAAATAGAAATAATGATATAAATTAAGAATTAATTATTTTAATCAAGAATAAAATTTAATCGAAATCAAGGATATTCTATATGGAATTATAAATAAGTATTAATTTTTTAAAAAAATAAATTGGAAATAGAATAAGCTCAATAATTAAATGGTAAAAATTTTATATTAACAACTTCGATGAATAATACCTATAAATATAAATAAAAAATTATGACATAAAAATTTATTCAAATTTATAATCAAAAAATTTATATTTATTTATTTATAAGAAAGAAATAAAATATAATTGGGAATATTCATTGAAAATCTAGATTATTTTAATGTCGAATTTTATAATCTTTATATTAATAATTTGTAAATAAGACATTTTTAATTATCATTCACTTGTAAAAAAATAATATGAATAGAGAAATAAGAGAAACAGTATTGTTAAATGTAGTTTATAATTATTAATATTAATCAATATTTTGTATTAATTTAATTAGGAAAAATGGCTACTAGTAAGAGTGCTACTTACGATTACTTAATCAAGTTATTATTAATTGGTGATAGTGGTGAGTATATAAATATAAATAAAGGATTTTTAATATTTTAAATATTAAATATAATAAATAGATAAATAAATAATTAGATAAAAAATCATAAAAAAGAATTTAAATAAATAAATAAATAAATAAATAAATAAATAAATAAATAAATAAATAAATAAATAAAAATAAATATAAAGTAAATAAATAAATAATATTTGATGGAAGAAATATGAATGTAAATTGATAAATAATATATAAATAAATAAATAAATATTATGAATAAATAAATAAATAAATATTATGAATAAATAAATAAATAAATAAATAAATATTATTAAATAATTATTGTTAAAAAAATTATAAATAAATAAGTAAATATATAAACTATATTATCTACGAAAAAATATAAATAGAATCAAATTATATTAAAAATTAATAAATGATAATCAAATAGATAATAATTAGATTAAAGAGGAATAAAAGGTATTTTTATTTTAATTAATATAATTAATTTTAATATGTAAATATAAAATATTTTAGGTGTTGGAAAGAGTTGTTTATTACTTCGTTTTTCCGAAGATTCTTTCACTCCTTCTTTCATTACTACCATTGGTATTGATTTTAAGATTAGAACTATTGAATTAGATGGTAAGCGTATTAAGTTACAAATTTGGGATACTGCTGGTCAAGAACGTTTCAGAACTATTACCACAGGTATTGAAATATTAACTGTATATTTAAAATAAGGATAGATTTATATATGAAAAGTGTATAATGTATATAATTATTGATTTTTTGTATTCAATGTAACTAATAATATTTTTTCTTGTATGAATATTTAAAAGCCTATTACAGAGGTGCTATGGGTATTTTACTTGTTTATGATGTTACCGATGAACGTTCTTTCAACAGTAAATATTTCATTTTATTATTATTTTTAATATATATATACTTTTTTTTTTTAAATTTAAAATCAAACTAATATATATTATTGTAAAGATATTAGAAACTGGATACATAATATTGAACAACATGCCAGCGAAGGTGTTAACAAGATTTTAATTGGTAATAAATGTGATATCCTCGAATCTAAGGTATAGTTTTTATAAGAAGAATTATTTTTAATTATAAAATTTATTATTAAAACATGACTATTAATTTTTTTAAATGGAATAATTAATAGAAAATTGACAAAGAACAAGGTCAAGCTCTTGCTGATGAATATGGAATAAAATTCCTTGAAACTAGTGCCAAGTCCAATATTGGTGTAGAAGAAGCTTTCTTTACCCTTGCTCGGTATATATTTATATTTTTTATTATTTATAATTAAAATAAGAAAAATTTTTAAATAATAAAATTAAATATGAATTTTCATATTAATAATTTTTTTATTTATATTTATTCTTTTTTTTTTTTTTTTTTTTTTTTTTTTTTTTTTTTTTTGATAATTTAAATATTTAGTGATATTAAAAAGAGATTAATTGATAATGCTGAAGAAAAGAAGCAAGATAACAAGGGTCAAACTATCAACCCAGGAGAAACTCAAGGTTCATCTGGTGGTTGCTGTGGAAATTAGATGATTTTTGATTTATTAAATTGTAAAAATTAAAAAAAAAAAAGTTTATCTACTCATTTCATTCTAACCTTTTAATAGAAATATGAATTAATTAATTTTAATTATTATTTTAAAACATCAAGTTTAAGAAAAAAAAAAAAAAAAAATAAAATAAAATAAAAAATAAAATATATTTGTAAAAATTTGCAATTAATAATATATAAATTATATATATAAAAAAAATTAAATAATTAACCTTTTTATTAAAAAAAAAAAAAAAAAAAAAAAAAATAGATTTTTTTTTTAATAAATAAAAAAGTTAATCTAAATACAAAAAAATTATATAAAATCGTCAGTTTCTTTATTAATTGTTGATTTATATAAATGTAATTTATTGTTTTAATTTTGTTTCAATTTATATTATATATTTAATATTTATTTATTTATTTTATTTTATTATTGTGAAAATTATAATTATAATTATACAATAATATTGATATGGAGCAGAGATAGTGGTATAAACTATTTTATCAAAGATTCATTAGAGTCTCCTGTTCCGATTATTGTAAGTCTACCATATTTTATTACTATTATTATGTCAATTGTAAATATATCTTTTCGGATTTTCTTCAGTTGGCATAATAACAGTAAGAACACTCTGGGTTGCTTCAAGGATGTCGACATCGAAAAGATAAAGCATAGAATTTATTCTGACACGGATTCAAATAGGTATTTCATTCGTTGAATGGGAGAGATTAAAGAATTTGACTTTTTTTTTTCTTTTTTATTACGACCCTAGTGGAATAGGATAGATCAATTTTACTTTAATTCTATATTTAGAATTAAGGGCTTGTATGGATTTATTGTTTTTAAATATTATTATACTATCTTTTTCCTCCAGTATTATTTATTATTATCTATAATATTTTACTGGTTTTTTTATTTTTTTAGTATCATTTTTTTTCATTATGTGTTTTTTATGATTCATGTATTTTAATATTTAAATTCAATAAAAGTGACGTACAAATTGTATGCCATAAAAAAAAAAAAAAAAAAAAAAAAAAAATTCTTTTTTATTACTTTTATTTATTTTATATATTATGTAGTGTTATATTCTTTACGTTTATCTAATTTATATTTCATTTATATGATAAAATTTAAATTAATTATTTTAAATATAGATTAATCGTAATAAAAAAAATATATATAAATATTTATATAATAAAAAATAATATATTAATAACTATATATAATGAAAAAAAAAAAAAAAATAAAAGATTTTATTACACTTTTTCTATTACGCTTTTTTATTATTATACTTTTTTTTTTACTACATTTTTTACCATTATTAAAATTTTTTTACATTTAATTATAAGTATTTATTAATATATGTTTTTTTAACGTATATTTTAATTAATTTTTAATGATGACAAATTTTTTTTTTTTAAAATGTTATATATTTATAATTAATACTTTTTACTTGATGTATAAATTAAAAAAAAAAAAAAAAAAAAATTCCTTAGATATTAAGAAAAATAATGAGTATATTTCTATAAAACTAAAATGTACAAAATTTTTTATATTATATGTAATTATATACATTATTTATTTATTTATTTATTTTTTTTTAATTGTGTTTGCTGTTTTAATAATAGAATATTTCTAGTATTAAATAAATAATTGAAATTGTAATTATATAAGTAATATTTGAACTGTATCTAGCAAAAGATAAACTTGGATTACATTTTTCTTTATTTGATTCGTCTTCAACACATTCAACATATCCAAGTTGAGATATTGAGCAAATTTGTGCATTATCATCATCATCTAATGTAACAAAATTATTAATACATAATAAATCAAAGCTTGAAGTTTTATCTTCATAATTATAAGTACAATTTGTATATATTCCTGGTATAACCGTTAAATAATTATTAATTTTATTATTAATAATAGCTGTTGAATTATTATTTTTTGAAATTTTAGTTATAGCTTCATAGACTTCTGAAGGATAATCCGTATTAATAGCAACTGGAAAGTTTACAATAACTCTTTCGTTATAATTACAATATTTACCAGAAATATAATTATAGATAGATCCAAATTCACAACGATAATAAATTCCATCAATGAAATAATATTCACCAATATAACAATTTTGTTTAACACATGTCGTTTTTTCAAGTTCTTCTGAATCGTATAAACAATAATACATTTCTCCGTTATTAGTAAAATAATAACCATTATCAGAAATTTTTTCACATCCATAATTTTCGTCACAATCATACATTTCATTATCTACTGTATAATAATAACCACTAACAGCTTTTCCTTCCAGTAAAACTTTATTATTCATATTAATACTAAATCTATAGATATATATATCATTTGGAATAATACTAGCAAAAACATATCCTGATATTTTTGGTGTAGACCATACACCATCTTCATATTTATACATATATCTACTGAGATAATCATAATAATATATACCTTCTATTGGTTCATATTCTTTACAAGAAGAATTAAGGCATCCATAAATTTTAATAATATTATTATTACTATTATTGTAATCTTTATAAGAAGCTGTACTATTTGTTGCCATACTAACTATATAATAACCAGCAGTATCAATTAATTGAGCAGAATTGGAATCCATTTCATAAAGATGTTGGGAATAACCAAAAATATATGAAATAATATTATTACTTTTATAACAATCTCCTGTTTCATGTGATTTAATATCAGAAGAGGCTAGTACTAATTCACCTGTATATGTAATACAAAATTCTTGATTTTTTAAGTCATATTTAGGGGTACATTTATTGTTATTATATATACATACAATATCTTTATCATATGGAAAAGTATATAGATTATTATTTATATCAAACTTTATAATTTTTTTGTTAACATCGGCATAATAAGTTGTAGTATTTGGTTTTTCAACTATATTACAACTACTATCGTTACATTTAAAAAGTTTACAGTTAGGATTATTGTATTCTTCTATAGTGTTACCATTAACTAATGTATTGGTTTCTATATTTATAAAATAATATCCAGATTGTGTTTCTTGTGTAATTCTACCATCATTTATACGATAAATATTACCATTAACTGTATAATAATATGAAGAATATTCACTAGTAACCTCTATGCAATTAGTTGTAGTTGTAGTTGTAGTGTATATTGAAGTCGTTCCATCAATAATTTCTGGGTCAGTAACAACAGTATCTGTAGCAAAATAAATAATCGAATGATCTAAATTGGTACAATATTCACCTGCTTTAATAGAACTGACAGCACTAGGATTTATTGAATATTTTGTTGTGATAAAGCATTTATTTCTTTCAAAAGTACATACTGGTATAGCAGCTAATTCTGAAGCACTTAATTGATGACATCCGGTATTGGTACAACTAATAATATTATAAACAACTTGAGTATCTCTTTCATGGATAGAACTATTTCTTTTCTTATAGTTCATAGTTGTTGTTGTTGTTGTTGTTGTTGTAGCAGAACGAAATATACCATTAGTTGCATAAATTGTTTTACATTTATCACTCATACAATCAATTAAAATATTACTTGTATTAGAAATATAATATCCATTATTTGCCTTTTTTTTTTCACAACTTACATTGGTTTTTGTGGTACATTCAATAATTTTTTTAATTCCATCAGTATCATTATTGGTATAATAGAAACCTGAAGAAGCTTTAATTATTGAGCAGTTATTTCCGCTATCACAATAAATAAGTTCATCAGATTTATCATTAATATAATAACCATTATTAGCATTTATACTTTGACATTTTCCATTGACACATTTAATAAGAGCTTTTTTATTTTTATCTTGGCCTGAATTAATATAATATGATTCACTTAAAGATTTTTTATACTCACATTGTGTGGAAGAGCTACAGTATATATATTCATTATTAATAATATCACTATTTCCTGCAATATAATAACTATTTGAAGTACAAGGTACTGGCTTACAACTATTGTTATTACAATAGATTAAAATATCTGTATCAAATTTACTAGAATTATTATCATGACCAGAATTAATATAATAATCACTTGGATTAGTAACATATGTACAATCATTAACTGCTTTACAATATATTAAATACGGATGATATGAACCATTCATTTTATTACTATCTAAATAATATCCTTTTGAAATAACATTTAATTTATTGCTATTACACCTATAACCTATTTTATTATTAACATCTAAATAAAAGGACCCAGTTGAACAAGTATCTTCTTTTTCACAAATCATTTTACTTTTTGTACATTTAAATAAAGAATCACCATTGGTAAGATTTGCGGATTGATTATTAATTCGGTGACTATTATCATTGATGGAAATTATACCATCAACAACAACTCTAGTAATTGAATAAGATGAAATTTTAAAAAGAGTTTTAACGGTTGAAATGATACTTGGAAATTTAGATTCTGGGGTTATTTCCAAATAGTAATAAAGATCTTCGTTACTTGTATATAGAATATCATAATTATTATCTTTTTCATTATAATTTCCAATCATAACAAAATAATTATCAATTATAGTACATTTACCAGGAATAGTGGCGTCTATGGTTTTAACATCTACCGATGAACAAGTATCCGAACAAAAAAATACATGATTTGTAGTACTAGCATCAATATAATAACCTGGTTCTGTAATAGAAACTCCACTACAATTATCATAAGAGTTACAATGAATAAGAGGCATTAAATTATTATTTTCACCTGAATTTTTGTAATAACCTTTATCAGATACAGAATTTATTATTGAACATCCTTTATCATTACAAGAAATTAACATATTACTGTCATTATTATATCCAATATAAAATTGGTTATTTGCTGTTATAATAGTTGTACAAGTTACATCTGAACAATAAATTAATGAATCCATATTTGAGTTTAAACTACCAGCATTTAAGAAATAATTATTTCCATTAATTACTTCAGTATTACAAACGGATGAAATACAATGAATAAGGGGTTTTGATGATTTATCCGGTCCAGAATTTAAAAAATAACCTTCATTTATTTGTTTATTCTGACATACAATAGTAGAATCTTTTGTTAAACAACTGATTAATTTTCCTGATTCATTATTTCCTGAATTAACATAGTATCCATTAGCACTAATAGTATTAATTTTACATAACTTATTACCCATACAAGTTACTAAACTTGTACTATTTATAAGATATACGGCATAATTTATAATTTTTAATTGTTGAAAGTTTTTTTTCTGATCATCATAATAAATGTAATATTCTGGGTTACTTACATTATCATAAAGACCTGTTACAGTAATTTTATTACATTTTCCAACTTTACAGTTATAACCTTCTTCAATTGAATCAGTTTCACTTTTTATTAATTTACATTTACTATCATTACAATTTAAAAATATATTACCACTATATTGTTGAAGAGTACAACTATTACCATTACCCATTAAATAAAAATATTTAGTGTTTTCATCATAACATAAATAATCTTTTTCTAATTGACTTTCATTATTAGTACTACATTGATTAGAATTATATGTACATGAAGGAACAGTTGCAAGTATTTTTTTAATGTGAAGAATTACATATATTATGAATAATCTATTAATGAAAAAAAAAATATATTATAAAATATTAGAATATGTTTTTGATTATTGAAAATTTAATAATACTAATACTAATACTAATACTAATACTACTACAACAACAACAACTACTACTACTACTAATAATAATAATAATAATAAAACTAATTATATAAATTTAGTATTTACATTTTGTAGTGGTTTTTTGTTTTCATTTTTATAAAATATATGTACAATATTATTGTTCAATTTATGTATAATATATATATGAATTGTATAATAAATGGAACTAATAATAAAATGGACAATTTTAACAATAAATGGAATAGATTGATAAAAATTTTAAAAAAATAACAAATAATTTTGATATAATGTATAGTTGTATATGCGATATTTATTTATAAAGTTAATATATATTTATTTATTATATATACAAATATGGTAATGTAATATTTGCTACTAACAAATTTTTGATGTAATGAAAATTATATAATATATACAATATAATCTTTAAATGTAACATATAAAATTTATTTACAAAGTTATATTTATAAAAATATATACAAATATTAATGATAATAACAGTATAATAATAATAATAATAATAATAATAATAATAATAATAATAATAATAATAATTATAATAGTGATAATGAAAGCAAAAAAAAAAAAGAAAAATAATAAAAAAAATATAATAATTGTAACTGAAAATAAAAAAATTTTTAATTTAATTAAAAAAATATTTAAATATATAACAAAATTTAATGTATTTTATTTTTTATAATTAGATAATAAAACTTTGATTGATTAAAATTATTATACTTTATGTCATTTTCAGTACTATGTAAAATGTCAACCAATATTGAATATATATATAAAGATTGTTAAAAAATATAATTATTACTTTAATAAAAAAAAAAATAATTTATAGCTTTAGAAAGAAAAAAAGAATATACTTTTAATATGAAAATATTACTAAACAAGCTATCATATACAAATATCCATTAAATTATTTTTTTGATTATAATATGTAATAATTATTGACAAAAAAAAATACCTATCAATATTTATCATAAAATTATTACTATAAATAATTAGAGTTTTATGATAAACACCTTTTAATTAGGCATATTTTTGTATCCCTTAATTATTTTTTTTTTTAGATATAAAGAATTTAAAAAATTATAAAAATTAATTACTTTATTTTAATAAAATTTTATAAATAATCCACATAATTATAAAATAAAACTTTAATGTATATTTAAATTTTTTTCTTAGATAGAATTAATCTAAATTAATAAATAAATCGATAAATCGAAATAAGAATTATTAAAAAAGTAAACTTGACAAAATAAAGTATTACAATAAAAAAAGAAATTTAAAAAAAAAAAAATTCAAAAAAATATTATATTTATATAATATATACATTAAGTATCTTATAAATAAATAAATAAATAAATAAATAAATAAATAAATAAATAAATAAATAAATAAATAAATAAATAAATAAATAAATAAATAAATAAATATAAGTATTTGATGATAATATATATTTATTTGTTTATTTATTGTTTATTTAAATTTATAATATAAATATTTAATAATAATTATATTAATTCTATTTTTTGTAAAAATTAAATAAAAAAAAAAATAAAAAAAATAACATTTTAAAAAAAATATCTATTTGTTATTTATTTAAATTTATAATATAAATATCTAATAATAATTATATTAATTCTATTTTATGTAATAATAAAAAGAGATAAAAAATAAAAAAATTAACATTTAATACTACTATTATAACATATATTTATAATATGGTATTAATTAAAGTTTAATTAACTGAACAAAAGCATTTTGAATAGATTCAACTTTATCTCTAAGACCATTTGGTATTCCATTATGATCTAGGCCTTCAAGATATATATATTGAATATTAAATGTTGGACATATACGTTTAATTTCATCCATTAAACTCTTAGCTGATGATTCGGTAACAAGATTATCTAATGAGGAATATACAACATTGAGTTTATCAATACCAAAACTTGTAAGAGAATTATCATTATATTCTTTTAAAATTTCAACAGGAGAATTATCATTTAATCCAAGTATAGCTAAAGCTATATTATTTAATTATTACAAATATTAAATATATTATTATTATTTATTATCAAAAAAATAAAAAGAAAAAGTAAAAAAAAAAAAATATTTAATAAAAATAAAGTACTTACACATTTCTTTAAATAAATCATCTTCTGTGTCATTATTAGATATGTTTTGTAGCATGGATTCACTAAATTCATATTGACCATTAATTCTAATATTTAATTAAATATATATATTTGGATTAATAATAATTATTTTTATACATTATTATTACATTATTTAATAAATAACAATATATATATATATATTAAAAAAATTTCTGTATTATATATATAATATATTAATTGAATAAATATAAAAAAAAAATTATTTACAAAACAACACGTTTAATGTTTGGAAGTGGTGTCACAGAAATGCCTTTATTCTTTCTTACAAATGCAGCTTTTATAAGTGTTAAAATTAATAAATGAGCACTAGAAGAGTGTGCAACAATAGTAATATCATTAATATCACCACCGTATACTTCAACATTATTAAATGTCCATAGAATTGAAGAATAGACATCATCTATCATATCTTCCACTTCTCCATATGGGAATAGAATATAATTTGGTATAACAGTTATATAATTATTTTGATTAAGTAATAATCCAGAACTGACACAATTCATTTTATCTTCATCATACCATGTACCTCCATGAAACTGTATAACAACAGGTTTTTTAATATTTTTAGTTTCAGAATCATAGTATATATCAAGTTGGCTTCGTTCATTAAAAGGAATATCACGCCTTTAATATAAAATAAATTCATTAATTAATTTATTTTTTTTATTTATTATAAATATAATTATTATAAAAAAAAAGCATACTCTATGCAATTAGCATTTTTATATTCCAAAAAATCTTGTTTATTATGTTTTAATTCTTCAATTTTTTTACTAGCAAGATCTGCTTTTATTGAAATAATAAGACTTGCTACAAAAAGAAAACTTTTTAAAAGTTTCATTTTATTTAGAATATTTATTAAATAATATAAAAACTACAAAATTATTTAAAATCTATATAAAAAAAAAGATAAAATTTATAAAAAATACACATACACTATTTAAATACACATTATTTAAATATTGAAATATATTTTATTATAATATATATTATTCGAAAATATTATTAAAATTAATTTTTTAATTTATAATAAATGCAAGGCATTAATATATATAAGAATAATAATTCTATTAATTAATAACTATTTATTTTATTAAAATATAATGATTGACTTTTTAAATTTTTATTTGCTAAATTTATAATTAATAGTTGGTTTAAAAATTTAAATTCAATAATTATGATTAAACTATTAATTAATTAAATCAATATTTTAATTGGTTTAAATTCTTTTTATTATATTATTTGTAGAAGTATTTTTTTTTTTTATATTTAAATAAAACTAAACGACTAATGTATAGCAAATTATAATAATTTAATGTATTAATACTATAATTATTTAAAACCAAGTCAAATTTTAAGTAGTATTTATTTCAAAATATAATTAATACAAAGGCATGAAAAGTTTTAGTTGCAAAGTTAAATAGTATAATTATATAAAATAAAATGAAGATAAAAAAAATATAAAGTTTCAATATAAAAATATGATTATCAAGTTACGATTATTTTATTATGATTTAATTTTGATTTAATTTGTGCTAATATTTTAAATATGTTTAATATTTAATGAGTGTAATGTTTAACGAATATGTTTAATGTTTAATGAGCGTAATGTTTAACGAATATGTTTAATGTTTAATGAGCATAATGTTTAACGAACGAATGTAATTAATAAGTATAATAAATTTATAATTAATAATTAGATAAATTTAATAGATAATTAATTAAATTTTATGTTTTTATATTTAATTAAATCATATGAATTTTGATTTCCAATATTTTTTATTATTCACTTTTTTATTTATAATTAAAGTTTATTAATAAAAATTACTAATAAAAATTTTTTAAAACATTCTATGATTATTCTATGATTTATTAATAATTATAATTATTATCAAAAAAAAAAAAAAAAAAAAAAAAAAAAAAAAAAAAAAAGTCATATTTTTTTTGTATTACGTATTTTTTTTATTATATATATATAGATAATGTAGAAATTTTTTCTTAAATAAAAAAAATTACAATATAAGAATAATAAAAAATAAATTTGTATATTGAAAAGTTGAATGCTATTAATATTAATGTTAAGTAATGAAAGAAAAGAAAAATAATCAATATTGTTTTGAAATAAAAAATATTATTACAATATATATATTAGAATTAAAATAAAATCATATAAAAAAAAAAACAAATAAAAAAATAATAAAAACAACCAAAAACTTTAAATTATATTAATTAATCTTTAAATATTTATTCATTAAATTTTTAAATTATTATTATTAATAATAATTAAAATAATTTCCAATAAAAGTATAAAATAATTATGACTTATTGATTAAAATATTATTGTAATGGAAAACAATGATAATGCTGTAGTAGAATTTAATGAAAAAATGGACACTGATAATAATGAAAATAGTAAAATAAATGATGATGTAATTCAGAAAATTGACAATACTATAAGTGAAAATAATGAAAATAATAATCAACCCGATGTTAATAATAATATATCTAAAAAAAATAAAAAAAAAAGTAAAAATATTCATTTAAAGAATCGTATCAGACGTAGAAATGTAAAAATAAATAAAATGATAAAACAATCTGAAGCAATTGAAAAATCATATAAACCAGGAATTTTTGAGGAAGTAATTAATGGACCTAGAGGACCTGATGTTCGTTTACATAGACATACACTTACTGTTGGGCTTTTAAAATTACTTCTTATTCTATTTCTTACTGCTGGTATTGTTTTATTAACTGTTATTATGCTATGTATTACTATAAATGTTGGTTATGTATGTGTACAAATTGATGATGTTAATTCTATAGTACAAATGTTATTTTTTGCATTTTATTTTGATGCTCTATACTACATTGTAAAATCACTCTGGAAGACTTATTTAAGATCTTTGCATACAATTTTAGATGCAAGATTTGGGTCTTCTGTCAATGATATATTTATTAAAAGAGTTTTAGGATATTTTCTCAGTATGAGAATTGCTTCTTGGACATTGCCTGAAAAATATAAAAGTCACCCAAGGGATTGGTATGAAAAAGTTAATTTGGTAGTGTTTATCATATTTCTTTTTATTCTTTTCTTACCTGTTCTTTTAATAGCTATTTTTTATGGTTATTGGAAAGTAACAAGTACTGTTTGTTTGCTATTTGTTTGTGGTGGTGGTGTATGTATTGTAATATTAAATCTGTTTTCTCGATTTATACTTTATGTAAAATTCTTTAGAAGATTGGATGAATATTATTATAATGCTCCTTTCTTTATTGACGTAAAAGAACGTATTAGTAAACAGACAAGTTATTTACGTTTAACATATTGTACCACTAATGGATTAGATGGTGGTGAAAATCCAATTAATTATATTTTAGACCGTTTAATTCATATGATAATTATTATTGGTATTGCTGCTTTTATTTTTGGATCATTTGATCCAGAAGTTTGGAAAATTACTCTTATATGTGCACTTTTACTTGTACTTGTACCTATTCGTTGTAGAAAATCAATTATAAAGTTTTTAGCTAAATGTCATATCTTTTCAAAAGATAAATTAGAAATGAAAAATGAAAAAAATAAAAATAAAATTAATGCACAAATGAATGCTACTTATCAAGAATATCTTGACAATAAAAAGGTATCTCAAGAAATACAACAAATAAATATTGAAAAACAAAGTCAGAATCAAAAAGGAAGGTCTTGGAATATTTTCAAAAGAAAGGCAGCTTTCAATAATGATAACAACGATAATAATAATAATAGTAATAATAATGAAGATGTACATATTGATTTACAATCCTCTTCTGAAAATAATCATTCTATTATTGATATTCATAATCCAGAATCTAATAAATTAGATGATTTAGATAATACAAATAATAGTAATGTTACTTTACAAGATACATTGCCATCAACACCTCACTCCAATAAATCATCATCATTATCACCCAAATCTAATAAACATTCACCTTTATCACCAAATTCTAGTAAGAATTCACCTTTATCACCAAATTCTAGTAAGAATTCACCTTTATCACCAAATTCAAATATGAATTCACCATTATCACCAAATTCAAATATGAATTCACCTTTTACACCTATTTCAAAAACAAGTACAAGCCAATATTTAAGTCCAAATAGTAAAGATGATGATGAAGATAGTTTTTATTATTTAATAAAGTCAGATAAATCTTATATTCGTCATAAAGCTCTTTTAACATGGGATATTAATGTTATTACTTCATGGAAAGGTTGTTTAACCATATTTATTTCAAGATTTATCAAATATTGTGTTGGTGTTACTTTTATGGCATTATTAAACTATTATAGATATTCAGATTCTTCCGATGTTGAAACAACAAATAATAACCTTGTAGTAGATATTATTACTCATTTTGTTTTTCTTATATTATTATTAGGCCAAGATATATTATATCTATTTCCAGTAAATTCTTCATTCCTCTCAATGAAAACTAGAAAATTCATTTTTATTATATTTATTATTTTAGAATTAATTTTAGTTATTGGTATGCGTGCTATTATTACTAATGGTTATATTCCAATGGCTTTTATTGTTTTAGCTTATGCAAATTTCACAGTTTATCCTGATCCACGTTATACTTGGGATGATGAAAAAACTCAAAGAAAAACATTTTTTGATCTTTTTAGACCAGAAATTAACTTACGTTCTGAAGTTTCATATAATCATTTTGGAAAAACTAAAGGTTTTATTTTTAAGAAGTCTGGTAAGAATTTTTTGAATAAATTACGTAAATTTTCAGGTTCAAAAGGATCTAAAACAAACAATCCAAGTTCGTTATCAACTTCAAATAAACCAGAACAACAAC
Organism: Anaeromyces robustus; assembly: GCA_002104895.1. Taxonomy (NCBI): domain Eukaryota; kingdom Fungi; phylum Neocallimastigomycota; class Neocallimastigomycetes; order Neocallimastigales; family Neocallimastigaceae; genus Anaeromyces; species Anaeromyces robustus. Next base: position 129,588 of record MCFG01000059.1, on the reverse strand, counting down.
AACCTGTAATAGTAGTAAATGATGATAATATAATCGTTGATAATAATAATAATAATAATAATAATAATAATAATAATAATAATAATAATAATAATAATAATAATAATAATAATAATAATAATAATAATGCTAATGATAATAGTAATAATTATGATAATGAAAATAGTAATAATAATGATAATGAAAATAGTAATAATAATGATAATGAAAATAGTAATACTGTTATTGAAAATAAATCAATATCGTTTGATTCTAATTATCAAACTAAATATAAAGGAAAACAAATAGAAGATGAATTAACTTCACCTTCTATAACAAATAGTGGTTATAGTCATGAAGAAGGAGAACATGAATGGATAGATGAAACTGTTAGTTTTGATGGAATAAATGAAGAAGCTTTATATTACGAACCTATTGATAAATATGAATTTAATAATAATAAGAATAATAACTATAAAAGCATTTATGTTGATGTATCTTCTGGAAAAAAATATCATCTTAAAAAGTTATATGATCCTAAAGAAGAAATGGTAAAAGCTGTAAATAATATTCGAAATGAAATGCAACATAAACGTAATACACGTGCTAGACATAATAGTTCTTCAATTCTTATAGTTACGTTAATTGTTATAGTTATGTCTCTTATTATTGGTATTATATTTGCACAATCATCAAAAGACGAATTTATACGTGACCGTGAATTTAATTTAAGACCGCTTCAAAAACCAGCAATTTGTCAATGGCGTGGTGATGATATATCTATTAATGAATTTGCTGCTCTTTCTTGTGCTTGTTATTATTCTTCTTTAGATGAAGTTAAATATTCTTGGCTTTATGGTAGACCAAAATCGTCAACTAATGATTTTGTTATTGGTGAAAATAGTATTAATTCTGAATCAGGTGGTGTTCAGTACGTAGATTTTGTAAATAATGATAAAAATATTATTGTGGTAGCAGTTCGTGGTACTAGTACTATGGAAGATATTTTCCAAGATATATATATTTGGAGTGCTTCTGCTTTATTACAACTTTCTGGTTTTTTTGGTACATTCATTATATTTTGGCCTAGAGAAGCTATAGCTTCATTAGTTAATTTCATTGTTACACAATTTACAAACTCTCAACTTTTATATTGGAAAGGTGTTGAAAAACATATTGAAAATTTAATGGAGTCAACTAATTCTACAATTTATATCACTGGTCATTCTCTTGGTGGAGGTGTAGCTGGTGTTATTTCTGCTCATTTGAATATACCAGCTATTACATTTTCATCACCAGGTTTAGGTTATTCCTATAAAACATATAAAATAAGATTAGAAAATCTTATTAGTAATTTTGTAAATATTGTTCCTATGTCTGATCCGGTCCCATTATTAGATTCACAAGTAGGACAAATTCAAAGTATAGAATGTAATACGGAAGAACCACTTTCTTGCCATAGTATCTTTAATACTATGGATACATTAAATAAAATGTGTCATGAAGATTCTGCTTATAGATATTGGGATGAAACAGCAGAAAAAAAATATGAAGGCAACGATTTACCTTATTTAATGAGTTATTAGAAAAGAAAAAAAATATATATATATGTATTTAATTAATATCTCATATATTATCTATATTTTTAATAAAAAGCGATTTAATACATTATTATATCAAATAAATATATATATTATACATGTAATAAAATATATAAAAGACAGAAATATTTTAATAATTTTATAAATCCTTTATTATTAACATTATTTTCTTTTTTTTTTTATTTAATAGATATAATAAAAATATTTTTATTATGTAAAATATATATATTTAAAATTTATTCATTTTTATCTAAGTATTTATTTAATTATTTATTAAAATAATTATAATAATAATAAATAATAATAATAATAAAAATAATAATAATAATAATAATAAAATAATAATAAATTAATAATAATAATAATTAATAATAATAAAAGTAAACATAAAAAAAACAAAAAAGAAAAAATAGAAATATATATATAAGAAATAATAATAAAAAAAAAAGAAATAATAAAAAAAAAAACAAAAAAAGAAAAAGAAAGAATAGAAAAATATATAGAAATAATAAAAAAAAAAAAAAAAAAAAAATAGAAATATATATAAAAGAAATAATAAAAAAAAAAAAAAAAAGAAAAAGAAAAAATAGAAATATATATATTAGAAATATATATAAAAGAAATAATAAAAAAAAAAAAAAAAGAAAAAAATAGAAATATATATAAAAGAAATAATAAAACAAAAAAAAAGAAAAAAATAGAAATATATATATTAGAAATATATATAAAAGAAAAAATAAAAAAAAAAAAAGAAAAAATAGAAATAACAAAAAAAAAAAATATTTAATCATTAATATTAATAGCAAAATATAAAATTATTCAATATTTATTTATAACTAAATATAGAAAGTAAAAAAAAAAAAAAAAAAAAAAAAAAAAAAAAAAACAAACAAAAAAAAAGCAAAAAAAAAAAAATAATAAATAAATAAATAAATAAATAATAAATAAATAAATAAATGAATAAATGAATAAATGAATAAATGAATAAATGAATAAATAAATAAATAAATAAATAAATAAATAAATAAATAAATTAAAAATGAAGAAAACGTTTTTATAATAATTGAATAAAAAAAATTAATGAATAAATATTATATTATATTATAAATATATTATATATGTATATGTATATTATTTAATCTTTATTTGTTATTATTTATCAAATTTAATAGATTTAAATTTAAAAAGTATATAAAACTATTTTTTATACATAACTTAAGGAAAATATATATAAAATCAATTAACATGAAATAATTTTTCTAAGTTAATATTTTTTAATCAAAAATTTTAAATAAGATAAATTAATACGAGTGTGGCAATTAAAATACTAAAACCTATTATTGAAATGATAGTATAAAACAAATTATATTATTAATTATATTTTTAATATATTAAATAGATATAATTAAAAATGTTATTTATCTTTATTTATCTCTACTTACTTTGCTTTAATGTTTCAGCTGAACTATTACTCTCATTTGTATTACTCTTTATAAAAAAAAAATAAATAATTTATTAATACATTAAAAAATAAATCAGTTTAATGATATTATAGTTTTTTTTTAATCATAAATATACTCACATTTGTATTTCCATTAGTTGAAATTTTATTGATTATTGTATTAGAATTTTGATTATTATTATTATTAGTATTATTGTTATTATTTGTAGTACTAGCTGAATTAGTATTAGTTGAACCAACATTAGTTGAACCAACACTGGTTGAACCAGAACCAGAACCAGTTGAACCAGAACCGTTTGAATTAGTTGAATTTGATGCGCCAGTATCAGTTTTATCGTAATCAGATGTTCCAGTTGTACCAGTTGTATCAGTTTTACCAGTTGTATCAGTTTTACCAGTTGTATCAGTTTTACCAGTTGTATCAGTTATTTCAGTTGGATCAGTTATACTGGTTGGATCAGTTTTACCAGTTGTACCAGTTGGATCAACTGTACTAGTTGTACTAGTTGTACTAGCTACACTAGTTATATCAGTTGTACCAGTTGCAGCAGTATCAGTTTCATTATTATTAGTTATTTTAGTTGTACCAGTTGTGTCATCATTGCCATCATTGTCACCATCATTTCCATTGATATCATCACCATTGTTTATATTTTCATTACCAGTTGTATCAGTTGCATCATCTCCAGTAATTGGATCAGATGAATTAATATCATCTGTTTTAGAGTTTATTGAATAATTAGTAGAATCATCATCATTTCTTGGCTCAAGAATACAATTAGTACATCCTTTTTTATAAAATAATTTTTACAATAATAAAAAGAGAAAGAAAAAAATTATTTTATTAAACAGTTATACAATTAAATAAAAGTAATAAAAAAATTTATTTTTTCAAATTAATTACCATATTGACAAGCTTCTTCAGTGTCAAGACAATCTCCATTAAATGAACAACAAGGAATATCTATATTTAATATGATAAATAATTACATTCAATATTAAAATTTTTATTGATATTTATTTTATTAAACATATTTTATTACTTACGTCCATCATCAGCAGGTTCACATTGGTAATCTCTATTACATTTACCATTTGGTGGTCTGTCTTCATCACCAATTGGTGGTGGATGAGCTATAGCAAGGCTACATAAAGATAGAATAAATAAAATGTTTAATACTTTCATATTTATGTAAAAATTTTTTTATCGATTAAATTAATATTAAAAAGTAATTAAAAAAGAATAAAAAAAAAAACAAAAAGAAGTAAATTAAAATAGGGAAAATATTTTTTTTATAGTTTTTTTTTGTAAGTACATATATTCTAATTAATAAATAAAAACAAAATAAAATAAAATAAAAACTTTATATTTTTATTTTTATTTAATTTATTTAAAAATATAAAATATTATAGTTTTAAAGTTTATTTTTTCTTTCTTTCTTTTTTTTTTTTTTTTTTTTTTAAATGAAAGAATAAGATTAATTAGATGTAATAATAATATTGAATATATTATTAATAATGCTTAAAATTTTAATAATAATTAAAATAATATTTTACATTAAATAGTTTTACTTTTATATATATATTCTTTTAAATATTAAATATTTAAAATTTGAGAAGTATTCCATAATAAATTAATATTTAATATTTTATAGTAAAGATTTAATATACAAATAATGATAATAATTTATTAATTAAAATATAAAAACTTTATATTTGATTAAGAAAAATTTATTGTAAACTTTAAAATGTAAAATTCATTGGTTATGAAATATTAAAAATAATTTGAAATATTTCCCACACTAATAAAATTTATTATATCTAGTAGATTTAATTAAAAAATATTATTAATTTTTTTTAAGATTTTAATATAAAAATTTTATTAAATTATAATTTAATATTTAATTATTTTTACAGTTTTTTTTTTTTTTTTTTTTTTTTTTATAAAAAGGATGGTGTTAATTAATCTTTAAAGAATATAATATTAATTAAGATGATTAATAGTAATAATAATAATTAAATATTAATTTTGTAATTTTGAAGTTTATATGTTTATTATATTAATTGAAACAGTTTTTAGTAAGTTTGATATTTTATTTCATATATTTTTATTTATTTATTTTAATCAAAAAAATTTAAAGATAATAAGAATAATAATAAAAAAGATATGAAGTAAAAGTAAAAATAAGTAAAAATTTAAAATTAAAATTAAAAATAAAAATAAAATTAATATAATAATAATAATAATAATAATAATAATAATAATAATAATAATAATAATAATAATAATAATAATAATAATAATAATAATAATAATAATAATAATAATAATAATAATAATAATAATAATAATAATAATAATAATAATATAATAATAATAATAATAATAATAATAATAATAATAATAATAATAATAATAATAATAATAATAATAATAATAATAATAATAATAATAATAATAATAATAATAATAATAATAATAATAATAATATAATAATAATAATAATAATAATAATAGTAATAATAAATAAAAACACTCATTAATGAGTGTTTTTATTTATTTTATTATATATATTTTATATATAACAGAATAAAAGAATAATAATTTTTTTTTTACCAAAAATTTTTATATAAAGTATAATAATCTTAATATATTTATGCATTGAAGTATGATAAAATAGTAATTTTGTAACAAAAGAATATTCATTATTATTAACAATAAAATAAAATTAAAAAAGTTAAAAATAAAGCAAATGAATTAATTATTATAATTATTATAATGATTTATAATAAATAATTATTATACAATAATATTTAAAATTTATATTATTATTATTTTTTTTGTATTTTAACCAAAAGATCACTTATTCTTTCATATTATTAATAAATAAAAAGATAATAAAAAATTCTCTTTAAATTATAAAAGTTTTAAAAAAATTTTTATTAATAATTATTTATACACTTATATTATTTACATTTCTACAATATATATATTATTTTTAATTATATTTATACAATTTATACATAAAAATTATATTATATTTATTTTTTTAAACTATTCTATTTTAGTATTTTTGATAGCAACGAATAAGTCTATTCAAGAGTTCTCTTTTATAATCAAGTCCAACTTCCCAAACCATAACACCAGCAAATTTATTTTTTTTAACATAAGCAGCTCGTTCACACATTGAATCTGTATCATCATATGAAATATATCTATTAGTATTTGGGTTAAATAAAGTTGGGGATTTTACATCTGAATGCCAAGTACGAATCCATGGTGAAGTTGCAACTTTTGGAGATGAAAGAATATTTTGTTCACGTAAAGCTTTATAACTCCAAGAACCATTAGTATATCCTGGAGCACCACAACCATTTGTAGTGCCAACTTGGTTATAGCCATTATTAGTTGAAGAATTTACTTTCCATTCTCTACCATAAAAAGCACCACCAATAACAAGTCGAGAAGCAGGAACACCTTCATTTATATATATACTAGTAGTTTCATGACAAGACTTCTGACCATTTAAATCTTTTGATGGAGAATAAAGTGGAGAATTATAACCTGTGTATTCATGCCAACTACCAGCATAATTATAAGTCATCTAATAAATATATAAATATATAAATATATAAATATATGAATATATAAAAATATAAATATTTTATTTAATAATATTTTTAAATAATAATATTTTATTTTATTTAATTCATTAGAATTTTAATATATATATAACATACAATATTAAACCAGTTAACATATTTAACAAATTTATTTGAATAACCTTGATATTTAGATGGTGATGCTGAAGCAGATATAGTTAAAATTTTATTATTTCCAAGATAAGATCTTAATTTTTTAAGTAGTGTTAATAAATTTTTAATTTCAGTTTCATTGTTTGGAACTATTAATATTTATTAATTTAAAATTATAATTGAATTAAGTAATATTATATTAATAATTATAATTGAATAAGTAATATTATATTAATAATTATTTATATAATAATTATAAAGATATAGAAAAGAAAAAGCAATAAATTACATTCCCAATCAATATCTACTCCATCAAACTTTAATTCATTAATAATATTTTTAATATTTTTAGCTACTGTTTTAATTTTTGCATCAGTATTTAATACAGATCCAAAGTTTCCAGATCCTGAGCCTCCACCAAAACTAAGAACAGTACGTAGTTTTGGATATTTCTTTTTAATATCGTTATTTAAATAATAAATAGCTTTATTTTTGAAATCAACAGAATTATATGTGGAATAAGGTTCACCATTATCATTTAAACGAAAGAAAGAATAATTGACTACATCAATATTAGTGAAATCAAAATCCAATATATTAGACGAACCTAAATTATAATTTGGTAAATAAATGACAATACCTGCATTTGCTGAATAAGTATTAATAGATGAATTATCTATTGTAGTTGTAGTAATTTTTTTAGTTGTAGTTTTTTTAGTTGTAGTGATTTTATTTGTTGTAGTGGTTTTTTTAATAGTAGTAGTTATAATATTTTTTTTAGTTGTAATGGTAGTTTTTTCAGTAGTAATAGATACTAATGGATCATTACAATAATTTGATGTTGTTCCACAATAGCCATGTTTTGAACAACATTGCTCAGCTATATAATTTAATAATAATAAATATTAGTAAAATAATCAAATAATATAAAAATAAAAATTTATTCTATTATACATTAATATAATAATTACCTTTTAAGCAAGGACAATCAAGAGAGCATCTACCTTTTGAATTTAACTCTGAACATGTGCTTCCATTATTTAATAAAATTACATCATTTTGAGTCACCTTTTTTAAAGGAATTGACATAACAAATATTTTAGATATAAATATTATTAAAAGTAATAGTTTTGATTTCATATTGGTGATAATATTTAAATTTATTATATAATTAATTGTTTAATATTTAATTTTTTCTAATATTGCTACTTTAGTTTATAAATATTAAGATATACACAAATAAATAAATAAAAAGGAGCAAAATTGAACTTTTTATATGATTTTTCATTTTAAATTTTGATTCCATTATGGTTTCGTTAAAAATTCAGTCTCCAATATTATATAGAAATGTTTATTTAATAGAGAAAAAAAAGTATAATTATAAAATATATTATATTTTTTAAAATATAAATAATAATGATATGGAAAACAAAAAATAAATATAATAAATAAAATTATATATATTATTTTTTTATTTTTCTCCATGTTTTTTTTTATTCCTAATATTTTTTTTCTCAATATATTATGTTTTTTGATTAACGTTTTTCTTCTTTTCTTTTCCTTCTCTCTATATTTTAATTTTTTAATTAAAATTTTAAAAATAATAATATTCCATTATGATTAGCATTTAAAGAATTGCCGTCTATCTCCACAATTTAATTTTTAATTTATGTTTATTATATATTAAATATAATTTTTTTATATAATAAACTTTTTTAATTATATTATAATAATAGTAATTTACAATTATATTTCTTTTTTATATTAATATAATTTTGAAGTTTATGTTCCATTTAAAAATGTCAATTAAATTTTAATAAAATATAAATAAAAAATAAATTTATATTATAAAATTCTTAAATGAGCAATATGTAAGACATATAAATATTAAATACTAACAACTAATATTTATAATAGTTAATTTAAAAAAAAAAAAAAAAAAAAAAAAAAAACTTAAAAGATAATATTTTTGCTCAGTTTTTTATTTAGTTTTATTTATTTTAAAATTTAGAAATTTTTAACTCAAAAAAACTTGATTTTGCTTGATTATTTTTTTTTTATAATATATTGTATTGTTCATTAATAAAATATATATGATATTGTTAAAATAATGATTTTGATATATAAAAAATAGATGAAATAATTATATTTTTTCAATATTATGAAATAAAATAAAGTAATTCTATATAAGAATAAATAAAAATACATTCTTCAATATTATAATGGTTTTAGTAATAATACAATAAAAAATTACAAATACCATTAATTTGATGTTTTTAATACCTAACTTATATAAAAGATCATAATGAATTACATTTATTTGTATACATATTAAAGTAACTTTTCATTAACTATACAATAAATCTTTTTTATAATTATGATAATATTTTTTATTTTATTGTGTAATTGATAGAAAAACTTTATATTATATTTTTCCATTATATTTTATAATACATTAAAATTATGTATAATAAATAAAATTTTTTTCTTTTGATACAATAATTTTAATTTCTATAAACGTTATTTATATACTTTAAAATTACTGTACAAAATTTTTAAATAATTAAATGATCTTTTCTTTTTCATTGCCACATTTATTATATTGTTGTATAAAGGTATAAGAGGGAGAAAAATATCAGAGTTTTGAATTTCATATACTACATTTTAATAATTTTCGTATTTTAAAATATAAATAATTATTAAAATTAACAAAATAAAAATTTTTTTATTACATATATATATGAAAAAAAAAAAAATATGAAAAATAAATTATAAAATATAAATTATATATATTATAAAATATTATATATTTTTTTATAAATTTTAATTTTAATTATAAAATGTTAAAGTTTAAATATAATTTTTAAAATTATCTAATGTATCAAAATAATATTTTTTTTAAACGTTTAAATTATTATTTATGTTTATGATATAACTGTAACAAATTTTGAATTAGAATTATGTTAAATACAAAATTAATTCAATATATATATTTTCTATTAATAAATAAATAAATAAATAAATAAATAAATAAATAAATAAATAAATAAATAAATAAATAAATAAATAAATAAATAAATAAATAAATAAAAACATAAAATTGTTGATTGTTTAAAAACCTTTTTATTTAATAATTTATTTATTTTATATTTATATATATATTTTTTTATATATTTCTTAATTAGTTTGATTATATATGTTTTATTTTATTACTTGAAATAAGACTATATATATAGTTAAATAAATGTTTGTTATTGTTATGTAGGAATTGAATTATAATAATATTATATTTAACAAATATTACTATTATATATATATTATATATTATTATTATCTAATATTATATTTTAAAAATTAATAATATAGATATAGATAATTAAATATCCATTTATATTTTTAAATGTTTTATCTATTTATGATTTTTTTTTTAATTTTTTTTTTATTTTTTTTTTTTTTTTTTTATTTTTGACATAGACATAATAAATTATTATTTATTAAAAATCTGTTATAAATACTATTAAAAAGTAAAAAATATATTTTTTTTTTTTTAATTTTTTTCTTTCTCTTTAATTACTATTATTTACTTATTTTAAATTATATTAATTATTATTATTTTGTTTTGTTTTATCATTTCATTATTATTTTTTAATTTAATTTGTATTTTTAATTTTTATTTTTAATTTTTTTTTATTAAAATTTTTTATTAAATTATATTTATATATATTATTACTTTTAATCTATAAAACTAATTATATGGTATGCTTTTTAATAATCATTAATCGTCAGTATAAACATCTGGTAAAGTCTTAATTTCTTCTATTTTACTTTTATAACCTTCTCTCCTAAATAATAATTTTAATAATATTAATCATTTAATATTAGATATAAAAGAATAATTTTATATTATTAATAAACTCTTCAATTATTTTTGCTATATTAGAATAAATTATTTTTTTTAATAATAAATTAATAAAATGAATTATATTTTTACCATCTTAACCATTTCATTCTTTGACCACTTTGACTTGTTTCATGAATCTTAAAACCAAATATTTTTGGAGTGTAAATATCATATGTACGTTCTTCATTCTTTTCTTTATCTTCTTCATTGATATTCTCATTTTCATTCTCATTTTCATTTTCATTGTTATTTTCTTCATTTGCTTGAAGTTCATTTTTTTCTTCCAATTCATAATCAACAGGGTTTGCCAGAGAATTTTTAGGAAGAAGTTCAGGGAAAGTTAAAAAGAATAAATGAGGAAAAGTTGTTCCAAAATAAGCACCATCAATGTTCTTATATTTCTTCTTTAATGTATTATAATTTTATCATTATATTATTATTATTATTTTTATTATTATTATTATTATTATTATTTATAATTATATATATTATTTATTATTATTTTTTAATATTATTTATTAATACTATTATTATTAATTATTATTATTATTTTTTAATATTATTTATTAATACTATTATTATTATTTATTATTTATTAATACTATTATTATTAATTATTATTATTATTTTTTAATATTATTTATTAATACTATTATTATTATTTATTATTTATTAATACTATTATTATTAATATTTATTATTATTATTGTTTTTTAATATTTTTATTATTACTTTTACTTTTATTATTAATATCATTATTCATTATATTATTATCATTATTATATCATTATTATTGATTAATTATTATTGCTTGAACTGCATTACTTATTATTAATATTATTATTGTTTATTGAAAATTTTTAAATAAGTAAAAAATACTGTTTAATATTTTAAATTGGCATTAAATATAATTTTTTCATTATTTGATTAATTTTATTTATGTATATAATATATGTTTAATTTATTATTAATATTATCATATCATAAATATCATTTAATATTATTATCGTAAAATTTAGATTCATAGAATTTTTCATGATCATAATAATTATTAAAAATTCAAAGTATTCTTAAATTATAAAAAATCTCTTCTTGAGTCATTAATTTATATTTAAATTTATTATTATTTTCATTATCATCATTGTTTAATGTCTATAATACTTTAATTTTTAAAAATATATAATTATAATTATTAACTATTAAAAATAATTATTTGATTATTACCAATTTAGGAGTATATAAATCACCACAACGAGGGCAATAAAGTTTTACGTTAACTTTTCCTGGTATATCTGTCATACCACAAGGTAATACAGGTGAATAATAACAATAAACTCTTGGACATACTCCAAATCTAGCTTCTTTATGTTTTAATTTCATTAATGAAAGACCTAATTTTGTTAAAATAAATCGTTGATGAATTAAACCATATAATAATTCTGCTGAACGCTCAATTTTTGGTAAATCTGAAGAAGGGGGTGGATTTTCATCATCTAAATCTAAAATCATATCTAATGCTTCCTCATACATTGGTACAATTGCTCTTAAACCATATAAATTAAATTCATCTTCAATAAATTCTTCTGGAACCTCTATGAAGAATTCGTGACCTTTATTGTTTAAAAATAATATATTATATTTACTTGTTTTAAATTACTGATTTTTTTAATAATTTTGATTAATTTATATATGATTCTATTTACCTGGTAATGAGCAATACCATGTTATCCATGATATTACTGATGTTGAAGTTGAAGAATCAAAAGATTCATTACTTACATCTATATTATAAATGAAATAAAATATTCATATAAATTCATATAAATAAATTTAATATTATCTACTAATAATCTATTTTATTATATATTTTATGTTATCAATATTTTATTTGTTATTTATTTGAAAGGTCTCGAATTAGTTATTTACATTCTTCTTCTTTTTCTTCCTGATAATCATTAAGATTTTGGAAGTTTGGATCATCTTCTTGATATTGTACTTGAAATTATTTATATATATTTTATATATATTATCAAAATAATTATTATTATTATTATAATAATAAAAAAAAAAAAAAAAAAAAGAGAAGCAAAAGTAATATATATATTTTAATTTTTTAATGTACCATAAATAATAATTATATAATAATTATAATAATATAATAATAATAATAATAATAATAATATAATTTATTTATTAATATAAAGATATTTACTATTTTCGTTTGACATGTATAAATTATTGTTCTAATATGAATTTATATAATAAAAAATTTTCAATTAACACATAAAATTAATTTTATTTTATTTAAAGAAGATATGTATATATTATAATAATATTATTAAATATTATTTATTTTTAATTTAATTTAATTTAATTTAATTTAATTTAATTTAATTTAATGTAATTTAATTTAATTTAATTTAATTTAATTTAATTTAATTTAAGATCTTCATAAATTTTTAAAAAGAGATTATTTATAAATTTACCTTTTTTATTTTTAGTTTTAGTTTTTATTTATTAAGTTTATTTATTTTTATATATAAATAATTTATATATTGAAATACTGTAAAAAAAATTTTTTTAATATTAATATATTAATTTAATATTTTTTACTATTCTATTTAATATTTTATGAAAATTAAATAATACATATAATCTCTAATCAATGATATTTAATTGATTTAATATTTAATTATTCTTGTTATTGTTTTTATTATACTTTATAAATATTTAATATATTTAAATAATTAATAGTTTAATTATTTATTAATATTTATATATAAACAAAGTGATACAAAAATCAGAAATTTTAAAGAAAAGTATTCTGATGTGGCGCATTTTCGTTTTTTTTAACATGAATCATTAATACATAAAATAAAATAAAAAAATGATACTAATAAGAAAAAACAGAATAACATTTAATTTAATAATAATTAATATTACATTGTATAGTAAGGTATAAAAATACTTCTTAAAAATTACTAATTTAATATTTGTATGTTATTAAGTAATTTTTGAGAATTGTTAAGTTGTATATAAATCTAGTTTTTAATAATAATAAAAATTTTATAATTATAACCAATTGAATTTTGAAATACAAAATTAATTTATAAATTAACAAATTATTATTAATATACTTTAAATTTTTTTTTTTTTACATATTTATATTTCATATATGAAATATATTTTATGTGATTTTATATATATTATTTTTCATATATATATAGATAATTATATGTGATTTTATATATATTATTTTTCATATATATAGATAATGATAATGATAAGGATATATATAGCTATAATAATATATTTATCATTTTCCAAGGCATGTAAAATAAATGATATTTCTTCAATTAATTTAATTAAAAACATTAGACTTGGATGGAATTTTGGTAATGCTTTAGATGTTGAATGTACCAATTGGACAGATTTTAAAAAAGATCAAATTGCATCTGAAAGATGTTGGGGAAACATAAAAACTACAGAAAATATTTTTAATACACTTATTAATAATGGCTTTAATCTTTTTCGTATACCAATAACTTGGACTAGTCATATTGGAAGCTCACCAAATTACATTATTGACCAAGAGTGGTTGGTTCAAGTTCGTGAAATTGTAAACTATTCATATCATAGAGGTGCCTATGTTATTATTAATAGTTATGATAATTGGATAAATATTTATAAAAGCAATTTAGAAAAAGCAAAAAGTATTACAAAAGAATTATGGAAACAAATAGCTGAAGAATTTAAAGATTATGATGAACATTTATTATTTGAAGTTATGAATAAGCCAGGAAAAATGGATTTAAGTAATAAGTATAGTGATGGGGATTATGAATCTTGGAATTTTATCAATGAAATTAATAAAATTTTTATTAATACAGTTCGTAATGCAAATGGTAATAATCCAAAAAGGCATTTACTTATTACTCCATATACAGCATCATTTCATGAAGAATCAATTAATCATCTTTATATTCCAATTAATGATAATAAAATTATAGTTTCAATTAATGCGTATGTTCCATATAACTTTACATATAATAATTCTCTCATTTTCACTAATACTTCTGATATTGATTGGTTAATGAACACTATTAAAGAAAAACTTCTTTCTAATAACATTGCTACAATTATTACAGAATTTGGAGCTGTTCCACGAAAAAATAATGATAATGAGCGTATCAAATGGGCTAAGTATTTTATAACGAAAGCATCAAAAAATGGTATACCATGTTCTGTATGGGATAATGGTTTATTTGATAAAGGAAATAATAGTTTTGGACTTATTGATAGAAATTCATATACTATTAAATATCCAGATTATATGAATATATTATTAGAAAGTAGTTATTTACATAATGATAATTTTAAAACAATAGAATATAAGAATAATACAATTAAAAATAATATTAAAGAAACAAAAGAAGAAAAAAATAAAGATACTAATAATTCAATAGTATATAAAAGAAAACAAAATGATACTAATATAATAATTAAAAAATACGATCCAAATGATTATAATGAACAAAAATCAGGAAAAGTATTATTTACAGATACAAAAATATTTTTTTCGTTAAACTATACTAATACTAATACTAATACTAATACTAATAATAATAATAATAATAATAATAATAATAATACTATTAATACTAATAATAATAATAATAATAATAATAATAATAATAATAATAATAATAATAATAATAATAATAATAATAATAATAATAATAATAATAATAATAATAATAATAATAATAATAATAATAATAATAATAATAATAATAATAATAATAATAATAATAATAATAATAATAATAATAATAATAATAATAATAATAATAATAATAATAATAATAATAATAATAATAATAATAATAATAATAATAATAATAATAATAATAACATAAATAATATATATGATATAAAAGAAGAAAATCATATTATAAATACTAAATCATTAAATTATTCAATTTTGTATAAAAGACAACAAGAAAATACTAAAATAGTAATTGAAGAATATACTCAAAATGATAACGATGATCATATGTCAGGGAAGATAATATATACGGCAACTAACAAAATTATTCCACTAAATTATACTGATAATGAAGGAAACGGTAAAAATCAAAATTATTTATTTATTTAAAAAATATATAATATATAAAATTTTTCTTTTTTAAAAAAGTTACATTGAAATTAAAAGATTATTATTTTTTTTATATATTACAAAAAATAATGAAATAATTTTAAGATTATACTAATAATGCTTCACTGAGAAGAGGTTTAATATCTATATGCTGGTTTATTTTATTCTTATTAATGGTTATTTTTATAAAAGCTTTTAAATAAAGTAATTCAATATAAATTATTTTTAATATAATTAATCTTTATAATAAATAGAGTATAATAATTATTATTATATATAAATTATATTTAAGGTGTCTCATAATATTAATTTTTTTTCTGAATAAAAAAATAAAAATTGAAATTATTTGTCAATGTAATATTAATCCTTTCTTAGTATTATTTTCATTATTATTTTATTATTTTTCATTTTTAAATTTAATTATCGTTTATACATAATTAACATTTCGATTTTATTAATATTATTAAACATAATGTTAAAAAAAATACTTCTTTAAGAGAAAAATCTATTAAACCACTATTAATATAATAAAAATTATTTAATATAAAGGAAAATGTTAAAATGATAGTTCTTTTATTAAAATATCTGTGATTATAAAAATAAATTAAATTTATTCATTTTAAATTAATCATAATGAATACTATTATTAAAAAATAATAGTTATTAATTAAAATTTTATAGTTAAAACCAAGCTTAAGTTTTTATAGTGTTTATTAAATTTTATTTATAATATATTGATTAAAAAAAAAAATAAACTTTTCTATTAAAATGAAAATTTAAAGTATTATTAATATAGCAGAATTATAATAATTATGAATGTTAATTCTTATACTTTTATATTTTCAATATATTATTTAGTAAATATTTTGGTATACATACAATTTATTTTAAACTTCATATTGCACAATTTATTATTATAATAATACTTTTTTTTTATAAAAAAAAAATATTATAATTATCTCGCTTATTTTTTATAATTTTTATTAGTAAATAATTGTTAATGATAAAGGAATAATATAAATAATAATAATTTATAATACTATTACTTTATTAACTTAATTATAAATTTATAATGGAGAATGAATATTTGAATAATAAAGATGATGATTATTTTCCGACCTGGAAACAAATACGAATAAATGAAATTATGGAAAAATGTATTGAATATTATGATTCAGGTCAAAAAAAACTAAGACATATAGAAATTGATAAACCTAAAGAAGATATAAGAAAGAAAATTGTTCAAAATAATCGTATTTTAATAGAAAATGTTTTATTTCACAATTTTTTATCTATTATATTAAATAAGTCCAATTTTAATTTATTTGTAAAATGTTATGAAGAATTACAAGAATATGTATATCAACGAGTTAGTAATAATATAATATGGGTACAATGTGCTCTTGTTTATTCAAATTTAGTGTGTATTGTTAGTAAAAAAACTATCAATGCAGCTATTGTTAATTTATTAACTGAAAGGAAGAGTAAAGGTGGTAAAATTATAAATAATACTGATACTTTAAAAAAGTTTATCGATTGTCATAAAGAGCAAATGTTTGCATTACAAGAATATATTTATATAATTCAATCTTTTATATGGGTTTATCAATCAGCAAAAAATGAATATAATGATATATTTCCAACAATATTGTCAAAATATGATGTGATAATTAACAGTGTTAGACTTCTTGCAGCTTGTAAAGAAAGAGACATTGAATCAATTAATAGATTATTAGATGAATATTGTATTGTTGATTTAAAAAATAATCATGGTGAAACACCATTAGACTTAATAATTCAAACTGGTGACTTACATACATTAAAAAAAGTTCTTAAACAATGTATAAATATTAATATAACGGATGATATGGGAAGAACATCATTAATGAAAGCAGCAGCTGATGGTGAAGTAGAGGTTGTAAAATTATTATTAACACATCCATATATTGATGTAAATAAACAAGATATTAATTTTCAGACAGCATTAATGAAAGCGGCTATGAATGGACATACTGATGTTGTTAGAGAATTATTAAAATTTAATGGTATTAATGTAAACATAAGGAATAGTGATGGTATACCAGTATTAGTTGCAACTGCAGAAAAAGGATATTTTGATATAGTAAAATTACTTTTAAAATATCCAAATATTAATTATCAAAGCCAATTATCAGAAGAATTTAAAGTAATATATACTAATATAATTATTACATACAAATTAATATAATTTATAAATATTAATATTTTTTTTATATTATATATAAATATTATATTATATATAAATATTATGTTATATATTAAAAAGAATACAATGAAATATTGGTATAATGATGATAATAAAGAATTAATTGAATTAATAAAATCTGGAAGGAAAGCTGATGTTAATATGAATGAACACTTAAAATATTCATTGTTTTTTGTTGTAGTATGTATTGGTGATATAGAAAAAGTAAAGATTTTATTAAAATCCTCTCGAATTAATATAAATTGGAAAGATCCAAGTGGAAAAACTCCGTTAATGATTGCTATCATTAAGAAACAAGAAGAAATAATTGAACTTTTGTTAAAACAGTCAAAAATCAATGTGAATATCAAAGATAATGAAGGTAATACAGCATTAACATATGCAGCAATGTATTCTAGTAGTGATATTATTTATCAATTATTAGAGTATAAAAAAATATCCATTAATACTCAAAATAATTTTGGTTATACGCCTGCTATGACAGCAGCTGAACGAGGTAACTTTGATGCAATTAATATCTTTCTTTTAAATAAAAAGGTTAAATTTAATATTGAAAATGAAATTGGAGAAACAGCATTAATAACTGCTATAGAAAAGTATATTTATAAAAATTTAAAAAATAATATTCTTTATAAATATATTATTTACAATAAAAACTATAATTTATTATTCATTTATTAATTAATTTTTTTATAATCTATAAATAATAAATAAATAATATATGTTTTTTCTTTTGTAAAAAAAATTATTATTTTTATATTTATAAAAATTTAAAAAATTCAAAATTAAAATTTTAATAAAAGGGGTCATTATGAAGTAGTTAAATTGATATTAGAAAGTAAAAGATCAGATATATACTCTGGTCATGGTGATACTAATATTAAATTATTACAATGTGCTGTAAATAGTGGTCAAGCCGAAATAGTATCCTTATTTCTTGGTAATTTAACTATTAAAAATGGAAGTTTCTATAGTGCTGATGATATAAGTGTAAATTCTCTAGGTAGCATTAGAACTTTTAATAATAAACCAAAAAGCAGTCCTGGATTAGATGTTATGAATATTAGTACACCATTTTTCACAGCAGCTGAAAGAGGGTATCTATCTATTGTTAAACTTTTTCTTGATATGAATTTAATTGATATAAATATAAAAGATACGTTAAATGAAACTGCTTTAATAAAAGCAACAATTAATGGTCATGTACGATTAGTAGAATTTTTATTAAAGCAACCTAATATTAATGTTAAACAATGGAATGTAGAAGGATTAACAGCTTTAGATATTGCACAAAAAAATGGTAATATTGAAATAATAAATTTAATAAAACAATATTTCAAACTAAAACCAATTGTAAATGAGCAAAGAGAAAGCCAATCTAATAAGTATAAATATTATCGTCGTAGTTCAGAAAATCTTGAAAGAGAATTTTGTCATAATATCCACAAAAGTTGTTCTGATCATAATTTAAGTTCAAATACGAATGATTTTTTAGGATTACTATAATAGTTTCATTAATGAAATATAATATATTTATATAAATAAACAAATATTTAGTTTATTTTTTATGAAAATTATTATTGTTGTTGTTGTCGCTTATTTTTTATATATAGATAATATTTCTTTAAAAATGTTTACTTGAAAATAATAATAATAATAATAATAATAATGATAATATATATTCTTTTAAGATATGATTTATATTATTTTTATATAATATACAATTGCAATCATTTTTATAATTTAATATATTTAAAAGTTATAGATTAAATTTATAAGTAAAATAATTTAATTACTTATTTTATTTTATTTAATTTTTATATCAATTATTTTTTTCTTTTTTCAATTTTATTAAAATACTCATTTTTACAAATAACAAAATTAATAAAATAAGCAATGACATTATATTATGTGGCTTGCGCTTGAAAAAAAAATTAATAAAATTCTTAAAAATGATTATATATATATGTATTACTTTATTTATTTTATTAATTTATTTTATTTTTAAAAAAATAAATTTATTATTATTAAAATTTGTTAAGTAAATTCTTTTTTTTTTTTTTTTATATATATATATATATTTAAATATATTTCATTATTTAATTTTAATATGGTTGTAATAAAAAAACATAATGAACGCTAGCCGTTTTAATGAAACAAAAAAAATATTAGAAAATATTGAAAATCAAGATGAATTTCACAAATATATTGAAAATTTAAGTATAGTAAAAATCAAATACAATTATTGATTATATATATAATTCATTATATAATCGTTAATTTTAAGAAAAAAAATACCATAATTAATTAATTAATTAATAATAATAATAATAATAATAATATTATTATTATTATTATTATATTGTTGTTATTATTTTTTTTATTATTATATTATCATTATTATCATTATTTATATATTGTTGTTATAATAATAATAATTATAATTAATCATTCAATTATTCAATAACATTAAATAAATTAAAAAGGAAGAACTTCTAAATTTACACATATATGTTGATTATCACATATATGATATATATAAAGAATTAAGAAGTAGTGTGAGAAATAAAGGATTCATTATTAAACCTTATATGTCAATTGAACAAAGAAGGTTTTTATCAGAATTCAATTCGATGATTGACTTTAGTGATTTACATGATGGAGATATAATTCATGTACCTTTTTCATTATATGAACAGAAGCTTGTATTATTTATTCTTGGTTTTGATAAAAACTATATTACCATTGGTATTTCTTTAGAATTATTAAATAAATTTCTTCCCGATAGAATAACCCATGATATATTAGAATTTCATGAAGATTTCATAAAAAGGTTATAATTCTATTTAATATAAATAATTAATGACTATATGTTATACTTTGATTATTATTATTATAATATATATTAAAATATTTTATATAATTTTAATAAAAAAATATATATTATAAATAAAATGTTCAAAGAGGAAAATTTATAACAGATGATAATGATATCTTAATATACAGAAATAAGAAAAGTATTCATAATTTTTAATTTTTTTTATAATAATTAATTTTTTATATTTTAATGTTAAAATTTATTTTTATTTTTATTTTTATTTTTTTATTTTTTTTTCTTTTTTTTTTGAAGTAACTATGAAGCCTCATTCTTTTTTTTCAACTTTCTCCAGCTTTTTTAATCATCAAGAAATATATTACGACAAAAATGTAAACTATTAATTACTATTATACTATAAACAACTATTTTTTACCATTTAATTTTTTTTATATATTAATTAATTATTATTATTATTTTGGACAAACTCATGCAATTTAATAAATATATTTTAAAGTTTAATAGAAATGTTAATGAAAAAATACCATATTTGTATAACAATATTGCTACTATCAAACATAATAGTGGGCCAATAACTGAAATTGCTTTATTTACTGATTTAAATGAAAATACTAAAAAAACATATGTTGCTGCTGGATGTTGTGTAAATCAACCTGATGTTCAGAAAGATAACTTTATAACATCTATATTGGAAGATGGTAAAAAATATATTAAAATAATATATTATTTAACTTTTTATTAATATAATGTATATTATTAGGATATGCTAACGTATGTTCAACACATAATGAAACTTCTACTTATGGTGGTAATTATATATATATTTCTTTCTTCTCTTTCATATTATTTAAAGTTTATTATATATAATTTATAATAATAATTTTAAAATAATTTTTATATATAGCAACTGAAGAAAATTATTCAACAATATCAGATGTTAAAATTTCGAATAGTGGAAAATATATTTATACTTCTGGATTTGACAAAAGAATTGAAGTCTGGAATAGAAAAACTTTTCAGTGTGAACATATTATTGGTAATAAATAATTTTTTCTTTTAATCATATATATAATAAACTACCTTATTCTAATTTAAATA
Organism: Anaeromyces robustus; assembly: GCA_002104895.1. Lineage (NCBI taxonomy): Eukaryota > Fungi > Neocallimastigomycota > Neocallimastigomycetes > Neocallimastigales > Neocallimastigaceae > Anaeromyces > Anaeromyces robustus. The sequence continues at coordinate 107,552 of MCFG01000059.1, read as the reverse complement.
ATATAAAAAGGTCAACAACATAGAGCAAATATTAATAGATTAGCTGTACATCCAGAATATTATGATAAAGAAGTTGTTGCTTCATGTTCTGATGATGGGTATATATAATATAAATCTTTTTTTTTTTTTTTTAATTAAACTAACTAAAGTTAATTCAAAATATTTAAAATATTTAATAATTTCATTAAAATGATTGTTAATATAATAATAAGTGTAGTTATTTTATACTGTGAAAAAGGAGAAGATGAAATTGAATCACCAAATGATAATTCTTGGCATCAAAATAAACTTGGTTACCCTTCAAGTTATTCTGCATGTGATATTACTTTTGGAATTAAAAATTGTAATAATTTATTATTTACAGGTTTTGAATGTGAACATGGAGGGATTGTAAGTTTAATAATTATTATATATTAATAATATTTTTAAAAAAAATAGCATACTTTTATAATCATTATCAATAATAACAATAATAATAATAAATAAATATATAAATAAATAAATAAATATATAAATAAATAAATAAATAAATAAATAAATAAATAAATAAATAAATAAATAAATAATATAGGTAAAAATGTATGATATTAATGAGAATGCTATAGATTGTAGAAAAAAGTTTTCTGGGAGAATATCATGTATATCATTATCGCCTACAGGTTTATTTCATATCTTTTATTAATATTTTAATATTTATTTGATATGATTCCATAGTATTAAAATTATAACTAATTATAAATAGGAAATCTTTTATCATGTGGAACGTTTATCGGTAGTGAAGAAGATTACAGTGGTAATGCTATATATTTAATTGATACAAATAGTCAACAGCATAAAAATATAAATACACCTCAAAATGATATTAATTTAATATTATGGAGGTAATATATATTTAGCGAATAAATTATTCTTATATATATATTAAATATTAGTGTATTTAACATCATATAATTATGTTACATTATATAAAAATAACTATTTTAGTCGTGATGGTCAAAAAATTGTAAGTTGTTCAACAGACGATTGTGCCATTATATATGATATTCGATATTTATCTAACCCACTTTTTACATTAAAGCATGAAGGTGAGAATTAGAATAATCTTTAACTATTTTTATTTATTTATTAATTTATTTATTTATTTATTTATTTATTTATTTATTTATTCATATATTTATTCAGTTATTTGTTCTTTTATATATTTATTTATTTATTTATTTATTTTTATTTATTTATTATCTATTTACTTATGTTTTTGTTTATTCTTATTAATATTTTTATTATTATTAATATTTTAAATCATAAAATAGGATATTTAGAACCTGATAGCTGTGGTATTGTATCATCTAAGTGGATGAATAAAGCTGATATATTGATTACGGGTGGTTCCGATTCATCTTTACGTTTTTGGGATTTAAAACGAGGTGAACCAGAAATACATAATATTTTTTTAAACGATAGTTCAGTATCTAGTATATCATTAACGGATGGTAAAGAAAATAATGATATATTTAATTAAAAAATATAAACATTTTCATTGATATTTTTATCAATATTTATTAATATCAAAAAAAAAAAATTTTTTTTTTTTTAATATAATAATTTTATTAAAAAATAAAGATGATGAATGGCTATGTGCTGGAACTAATAATGGAAGTGTAAAAATTTACTCAATTGATAGAGACTATATCTCATTATGGGATAATAATTATAATAATAATTATAATAGAAACAATAATAGTATTACTAGTATTACTAGTAATAATAATATATAAAATTTATAACATTTATAAAAAGTATATATGTTATCAAAATTTTGTTATTATAATAACAAAAATATTTTTAATAAACTTAATAAATATTTGTATTTTTTATTAAATAAATATACAAAGAATTTTAATATATTATTTTGCAAATATTGTATATTTAGAAAGTAAACCATTTTTTTTTTTTTTTTTAGAATTCTTTTCATAAAACTTCTTATTTAAAATATTATTTAGATATATAATAAATTTTAACGGCAACAACAATGATAATAATAATAATATCTTATTATGAATATTTATATATGTACAAGTTTTATATTTCAAATTAAAAGTCATTATTTTTAATAAAAAGTTAATAATAAAAAGTTTACCAAATAATACCTTTTTCCCACTCAATAAATATCTATATATTTATATTTTAATATATTTTTCCGAAATAATCTAATATTTTTTTTCCACTTTGAAATTAATTATTACTATTTTTGGGGGTTAAATCAAAAAAATATATAATAGAGATTATCATTTATATATATTAAATTAATATATTACCATTATTTTAAATAAACTTATTATACTTTTAAATCTTATTTTAATAATAGAGTAATACAGAAATACATATGAAATTAACTTCTTTAAAATTTAATAATAAAAATTAAAAAAGATTTTTTCCACTATATTTAAAGAAAAAAAAAAATAAGTTAAAATATTTTATTAGTTTTATAAATTAAAATTTATAATATTTTCTAAATACAAAATAATTATAATTAATATTTTTTTAGTGAAAACATACTTTTTATTTTTCTTATAAATCATCATATTATTTTTTTTCTATTTGTATAATTAAATTTTTTTTAATTGTAAATTATAAAAAATTGTTATAAATAATAAAATAATAAAAAAATGGATGATAATACAAATAAAAATGATAATAATAAAAATGATAATAATAAAAATGATAATAATAAAAATGAAAAAATAGAAAATGATAAAAAAGAAGAATTTGGTATTTCAAATAAGGAAATTGCTCATGATGGTGTTTTACGATCCAATTCAGTAAATATTAACGAAAATAATATTATTTCTGTTAAAAATATCTCAGATAAGGATGTTGTTGAACTTCAAAGAATTAAATCTAATATATCGAGAACTTCAACAAAAAATTCTTTACCTCCTCCTGGTAAAATTTATTTTGTTATAAATTGTCATATGTTTATATAAAGCAATAAAATACTATAAAATATTATTGGAATATCAAATACCTCTCTTTTATAACAAATTAATATTATTTTTAATATTATTATTATATATATAATTACAGAAAGAAGGAAAAATTATCAAGTTCGAGCAATGGTGAAAATATTAATATTCCATATATGTGTTTTTAAATAATAATGAATATATAATAATTATTAATATCTTATTAATATAATTTTTATTATTATAATTTTTATTGTTATTTTATTATTATTATTATTATTATTATTATTATTATTATTATTATTATTATTATTATTATTATTATTATTATTATTATTATTATTATTATTATTATTATTATTATTATTATTATTATTATTATTATTATTATTATTATAAAACTATAGATCAGAAAAACTTTAGCCTATCAAAAAAGACAAATGGGAACAAATATTTGTAAATATATATAAATAATATTAATAAAATTTTTGAAACTATTTTAGTAATTGTTTCATGTATAATAATATTATTATATTTAAATTAATTTATTAATATTAATTGAAGGTTGTGTCGGGTTAGTATTCATTATTTTTATTTTTATCAATTGGTTTATAATGTCTAATGTAACAAATTAAATTTATATATTTTAGGGCTTGTCCAACAATGATGATTATTATTGCTTTCCTTTTAAGTTTATTAGTCGAACATTTATTAAAAGATTTAATTAAAACTGAAAAATACGAATACTGTACAAAGGAATTTAACGGAGATTTTGTGTTACCAAATTCAGAACCACAATATAAAAAAGATGAGCCAGATGTTCATATATGTCATTATAGTAAAGGAAGTGGATCATCAAATCAATCACCTTGCTCAAATTGGTTTGGTACCAATGATTATTTTGAATCATATCCATATGATATATTACCTGATAATTATGATAGTAATATCAATAGGGATACATTATTCATGCCACCATTGGATAAATCTGGTAATTATCAATACATGATAAATATGATGCTATCACTTACACAAACAGGAAAAGCGATTAAAATGAATTACTTTAATAACCACAATAAAAGAGCATCAGATTATCTTTCTCAATTAAGAAAAGGGGCTAATCTTAGTTATATTATTAATAATATGTTACGTCCATGGGGTTTTATTGCAATTAACAAAAATAATTCAACTGAAAAAGCCTTAATTGGAGAACGTAATGAAGGACCTTCTAATATAACAATTGCTGAAATTAATTCTGATAAACATACATTATCAAACAAAGGCTATCTAGATTATACATTCACACGTTATTTCTTAAATTTAGATGAATTAAAATCAGAAACACCGTCATTAACATTTGAAAGGGTTCCATATTTTGAAATTTTAGAAGTTGAAGATGATAAAGAAATTGATGATTTATTAGCAAAAAGAATTCGAATGTAATTATACATATTACATACTAAGTAACAATTAGTTTTATTATTTATTTATTTTTTTATAATTATTTATATTTTATATTTTATATTTTATATTTTATTATAATAAAAATTATTATAATATTTTTAATAAATAATATTATTATAAGTATTTGATTTTTAATTATATTTTTTTTATTATTCATTTTTTTTCTCATTAAGAATTAATAAAATGTTATCGAATACAACATTTGATGATTATACAAAAGAAGATAAAGAAGAAATTGATTTCTCTATTTTCCAATCAACTGAGAAAGCTATAGAAAAGAGTGTTGATTATATGCCTTATGGTGTTGTTTATTTTGAAAATCTAGAAGAAGAGAAATTAAAATATGATATTATGATTTATATAGGCGAAAATGCAAAATTAACAAAAATGTATTCATGCACAGCATGTACAGTATCTCCATATGTAGTATTTCCTGGTAGAGGAAAAAGATTATTATATTTTATTACTGAACTTACCAATTCGATTATCAAAAAAGTTTCTAATAATAAATATACAATTACTCAAGGATTAAGATCCTTTCCAGAAAAATATACTTCCGGATTACCTATTGATTTAGCTAGTTTAATTGGTATTATTCTATTCCCATGGGGAGTAAGTTTCTTATTACCTATTTTTATTATTGGTTTAGTTAAAGAAAAAGAAGAAAGATTCTTAGTAATGATGAACATGAATGGTATGAAATCAATAACATACTATGTAACAGTATATATTACAAACTTAATATTAAGCGTTATATCAATGATTTTCTTTAATATTGCTGGTATTATTTGTGGAATGAATATGTTTGTTAAAACTTCACTACTAGTAATGACTATTGTATTCATTATTTGGGCAAATGTTCAAGTCATTATGTCTTTTGTTTTATCATTTTTCTTTAAAAGAAACGGTACAGCTTTAATTTCTTCCTTTTTAATTGTTCTACTTAGTATTGTATTCAGTCTTGGATTAAGTGAAATTTTTGAATCTACTTATGCTTACTTTATTTGGCCACCATTTGCTTTCTACTTTATTTTAAGTAAATTTTCAACATTAGCCGTATCAAATATTGATCCAGCTTACCAATTACATAATTTTATTCCTGGTGATAGAGTATTTAATGCTACTATGTATTTAATAGTTGATTCCTTTATTTTAATCATTCTTGCTGTATATTTTAATGCTGTCATTCCCCAAGAATTCGGTTCACATCAACCATGGCATCTAAATATTGTTGAGAGAATTAAAAAATTATTAAATAAAAACAACGAAATTGATATTGAAAATGTTGAAGATATTACTGTAAAAAATCCATTTTATACTGAAGAAGAAGCTAATGATGCAAAAACATTAGAAGATGATGATGTTAGAACAGAAAGAAATCGGATTCTTTCAGGAAAGTATGATCATAATAGTCCGCTAATTATTAAAAACATAAGAAAAGAGTATGCACCTAGAGTAAAAGGTGGTAAACCTCATGTTGCTGTTCACAGTGTTACATTTGCCGTTGAAGAAGGTGTTGTTTTTGGCTTATTAGGTCCAAATGGTGCTGGTAAAACAACATTGATTCATTCTTTAATTGGTGTTTATACTCCAACTAATGGTTACGCTAAATTAGCTGGCTATAACATTAAAACTGATATGGATCAAGTTTATAAACGTATTGGAATCTGTCCACAACACGACATTTTATGGAATGATCTAACAGTATTAGAGCACCTCTTATTCTATGCTAGATTAAAAGGTATTCCAAAAGATCAAGAATATGCTGCTGTTCAAGAAAGTATGGAAAGTGTTGGTTTAGAAAACTTTAAAGATAATCTTGTAAATGGTTTAAGTGGTGGTGAAAAACGTCGTTTAAGTATAGCTATTGCATTAGTGGGTGATCCTAAACTTGTTTTTCTTGATGAACCAACTACAGGTCTTGACCCTGATATAAGAAGATTAATCTGGGGTATATTAAATGAAATTAGTCATAATAGAACTATTATTATAACTACACATTCTATGGAAGAAGCTGAAGTTTTATGTCATCGTATTGGTATAATGTCTCATGGCACTCTTCGTTGTTGTGCTACACAATTACGACTTAAGGAATTATATGGTAGTGGTTTTAAACTTTCATATAGTAATGACCCAAAAAATTACAAAGAATTAAAAGAATTTATTATCAATATAATTCCAAAAGATCATAAAGTTGTTCGTGATTTAACATCTACAAGTATATATGAATTTATTCCAACTCAAGGATTAATTTCAAAGCTATTCGAACTTTTAGAAGAGAACAAAGAAAAATATGGCATTATTGATTGGGGTATTTCTCAATCTTCATTAGAAGAAGTTTTCCTAAGTATTATTTCTGATGATGATGCTGATGCTTCATAAAATATTTCTGATAGAAAATAAAATATGTTATTAATAGAAAAATACATGTATAATATACTATTAAAATTATAAAATTAAATATTAAATAGAATATAAAAACAACCTATATATAGTTATATTACATTTTTTTTTAACATATCTTTAACTATAGTTTTTATTTCAACTGTAAATATGTATTAAGAAAATATAAATATTTAAAGATATTTATATTTTGAAATTGTATTGTATATTATTTACACTTTAATAAATATCCAATAAAAATATTTATTTATTTATTGATTGATTTATTGATTTATTTGTTTATTTGTTTATTTATTTGTTTTTTATTTATTTATTTATTTATTTATTTATTTATTTATTTATTTATTTATTTATTTATTTATTTATTTTTTATTTATTTATTTATTTATTTATTTATTTATTTATTTATTTATTTATTTATTTATTTACTTATTTATTTTTTATTTATTTATTTATTAATAAAGAAATATTGAATTATATTTTATAAATATTCTAAGTTAATACCCAATATATTTAAAAATTTTTTTGGTATTTTGCTTTATTTTGTTCTTATTTTTATAATATATTATTTAAGTAATATTTAATAAGATGCAAAAACATAAAATAATAAGTCTGACATTTTAAATGATAATAATAATAATATATAAAAAATAAAATTTAAAAAATTATTCAATTATAATTTGCATAATTTCATAGTATTTAATTTTTAAAATTTTATTTTATATATTTCGTTTTAAATTTACCAGCATCTTTAATATAACACTTAGTTTTTATATTTTTATTTTTCATTATATTATATTTTATTATATTATATTATATTATATTATATTATATTATATTATTAGTAATATATGAACAATATCTTATTTATATCTTTTTTATAAATCAAATGTCAATTTATATTATACCTGACTGTTTTATAAATCATATTTTAGATAGAATAAATTCTAAAGAAAAATGGTTAATTTTTTAATTATATTATTAAATTATTTCCATTAAATGTTTTATTTTAAGTATATATAAATTATAAATTATATTTATTTATTGAAAATAAAATGGATACAGTTTAACTATTTTTAATTACTATTAAATAATTTTAATTTATATTATTATTGTTATATTATTATTACAAATAGGAAAATATAAATATTTAATTTATTTATTTATGCAAAAAAGTGAAACTTTATTGAAATATTATAAAATTTAATGTTATTTTATAATCTTAAAATAAAAATAATATCACATATATACTTTTAAAAGAAATTTATATATATTTTAGTAGTATTGTTATTTAATTTTTTATTGTATATATAATTTTACTTTTGTTTTATTTTTTTTTTATTTTTTTTTTTTTTTCATTACATAAATAAAAAATATTATCTATATTATTAAAAATAAAAAGTATTATTTAACTGGAGAAATGTAATTATTTAAATAAATTTATTATAAACTAACATATATAATATAAATTATACTTCATTAATTCATTCAAGAAAATAAAATAAAAAATAAATTAATTTAATCAAACTAATTCTTTTCTAATGATCTCATTATTCTAGAGCACAACACTTAATAATCATTCATAGTACATATTCAAATATCTTATATATTCCAAACAAATATTAAATAAATAAAAAAAAAACAATATATATATTTCCAAATTTTTATTAATATATATTATATCTATATAATTTAAATATTTAAATAATATATAATAAAAAGAAAAAGTTTTGATTATTAAATAAACTTTAAAAAAATGGGAATATGTCTAAGTAAAAATAATGTATACCCAAGTACACCAGAAGAAAAAAATACGAATAATACAATAAATAAACAAATACAAGAAGAAGCAAAATTAAAAGAAAAAAATGATAATTGCACTTTTAAAGTTTTACTTTTAGGTATAATATAATATAAATATGATTTAAAAATTATATTTTTTTATTAAAATAATATTGTTTTTCATTTAAAATTTAATAAAAAAGGACCTGCTGATTCAGGAAAAGTAAAATAACTATTTATATTAACAATATATATAAATATTAAATATTATCACAATAATATAAATTATACATATATATATATATTCAATTAATAATTATAATTATTTCAAAATATGCATATTTTAGTCAACATTCCTAAAACAATTACGTATTATTAATAATATGCCATTGGATGAAGAAGATATTGGAAATGCAAAATTTGTTTGTATATCGAATTTATTATCATCAATGAAATTAATTTGTCAGAATCTAGAATCTTTATCGATAAATATAAATCCTGATAATAAAGTATAACTACTAAAATCATAAAATTTTAAATTCAAAATTTAAACTTCATGATAATTAGAAATATTTACGATTATTTAATATTAAGCAATATATAGATATTGTTATTGGAAAAACTGATAATGTTATTTCAGAATACAAAGATAAAAAGTATATTTTTACATTAAATAATAAAAATCCTAGCATACAAGAAATTAAATATTTTAGTACTTTTATATAAATAATATGAATATATAATTTTACAATCTTAGAGATATTCCTCATGATTTAATAGAAGCATGTAAAAAATTATGGGAAAATGAAAATGCTATTAAAGAATGCATAAAATTAGGTAACAAAATAAATTTGCTAGATTCAGCAGAATAGTAAGTGTTGGTCTTATATATATATAATTTTTATAAATAATATTATAGTTTTCCAAAAATAGAAAAAAGTTTTATAATATATAATTATTATAAAAAACATTCATTAAAAATTAATATAAAATAATGAATATATATAAAAATATTATAAATAAATGAATATTTTTAACAAATATTTAAATATTATAAAATATATAATAGTTTCTTCGATAAAATGAATTATTTCTTTAATCCATCATATATACCGACAAATGAGGATATATTACATCAAAGAGTACCAACCCAACGAATATCAGAAACTACAATCCCTATTGTAGATTCTACAAATAAATTAAGGTATTAATAAATTATTTGTGGTTATTCTTTAAAATTTATTAAAATATCTTTTCTTATCAATTTTAATAAATTAAAAGGGTTTTTGATTTTGGAGGTTCAAGATCACAAAGATTAAAATGGGTATGATTATCATCATCATCATCATTATTATTATTATTATTATTATTATTATTATTATTATTATTATTATTATTATTATTATTATTATTATTATTATTATTATTATTATTATTATTATTATTAATTATTTCTTATTATTATAATAACTATTATTATATAATTTAAAAAATATTTATTATGAATTTTATATTTAATAGGCAACTTTCTTTGATAATGTGGATTTAGTAATTTATATTTTCGCCATTAGTTCATATGACCAAGTTAATATTAATATAATGAAAAAGGATTATAATTATTAATATATAAAAAATATATTTTAATTATTTATCTTTGCTTTTTCCTTTTTTTAATCAAATACTATATATATATATAATGTGAATAAATATAAATAGAATTTACAAGAAGATCCTAAAGTTAATAGATTAAAGGATGCTGAACAGTTATTTAAACAATTATCTAGAAATAAAATTCTATGGCAAAAAAATATTGTAATATTCTTTAATAAAATAGATATATTTAAGAAAAAGCTTAATACTTCACCAGTATCAAATTATTATCCAGAATATACAGGTAATAATTTATAAAAATTAAGTAATTAAAAAAAAGTTATACTCAAATTATTTTTGAAATACTTTTATAGGTGGAAATGATTATGCTGAAGCTGCCACTTTTTTTGCTAAAAAATTTGTTAAATTAAATGCTAATAAAAATAGAATTGTTTCAACGCACTTAACATGGGCTACAGACACAAAGCATTGCTCAACTATTATAAAATTAACTATACAATCTCTCCAACAATATGCACTTTCATCTGCTGGTTTAACATAATCTTTAATCCAAATTCAATTATTATTACATATCTATATATTAACACATATATAATTCTTTATTAATATTTTTACTACTTAACTTATCAATACTATTGATTATTGAAATAATAAATTTATTATAATAATAAATAATTAATATATATTTTTATATTTCATAAAATTAGTAACATTTTACTCATATATATAAATATATATAATTACCATTTCATATTATTATATTTGAATAATATAAAATTGTTAAATAATTTTATGTAAAATAATAATAAAAAAAAGGCATATAACAAATAAGCATTTCTTAGAAAAAAATTTTTTTATAATCATATATTTATTATTATGTAAAAATATACTTTTTTTATATATAACAAATAAGCATTTCTTAGAAAACTTTTTTTATAATCATATATTTATTATTATGTAAAAATATACTTTTTTTATATAATTTATATATATAAAAAATAATTATAAAATATTCAAATTGATAAATATATAAAAATTAAAATTAAAAATTCATAAAATACCATTAAATGAAGTATCGTGATATAAAATACTAAAATATAAATATAATTAAAGAATACATAATATATAACTGTTCTTTAATTCATTACACGTTTGATCTTTATTTTAAATATTTCTATTTTTATATAATTTATTATTAAAAAATGTAAAATATAAAATATAAAATATAAAATATAAAATAGTTAAATAATTTATTTAACATTACACATTTAATTTTTTTAAATTCAATAGCAATTTTGTAATATATAGTACTATGTTATAATGTAAATTTTTTTTTTTTGTAGAATTTACGACAGTTAATTTTTAATTTAATATTCTATTATAAATTACTATTTTCAATTATAAATTTTTTATGATTTTATATATAATATACTATTTTTATTAAATAAAACTTAGTTAAAATATAAAATATTTATTTTAGAATATAATACCAAAAAATAGTACTGTGTATTTTATAATTAACAATGATTTCATAGATAATTTATAGATTCATAATTAAAATAAAAAAAAAAACTTTTTAAATGCTAAAAATAAAGTAATAAATATTACAGTTATACTTTTCATTGATAAAACCTACATTTTATTTAATAATTTTAATATTCTATAATAGTTTTAATATTTTTGAATATTATTATAAATATATAAGTACTATTAGTATAATTTAACTAATCATCAAGTTGAAGTAAAATTGCAACACCTCTGAGAATCCAATGCCTTTCAGGTTTATCAATAGGTAAATCAATAGCAATTACAAAATTCGTTGAATGACCAGTTGTTGATAAAACACCTCTTCTTGAACTTGTCTTATATACAGGACAATGATACTTGAACTTCGTATTTTTGTCAATAGATTTTACAGGTTTAAACCATATTATAGGTAAATTATCATATAGAACTTTTGAATAACTTTCATTAATTGCTTTCTTATTTCTATCCCATCGAGCACCCTCAAGAAATAGTCCATTTACATAAACACCATCCGATGGCGAAGAATCTATATTATCTTCTTTAAGAATTTCAAAATCAAGAACAAGTTCATCAATTGGTATAACATATTTACGAGAATAATTTTGTAATGTTGCTTTTTTATAGAGAAATTATGATTTTTTAAAATTAAATAATTAATATATATCAATATATTTAAGTTTATTTTTAATATTTATAAAAACGAAAAACATACCTGTTATAAATGATTGTGTAAAGAAAAATCCAGACATCCAAAAAACATTTGGACGACCTTTTCTATACCAATTATCAAAGAATTTTAATCTTGATAATAAATCATTAACATAACTACCAAGCGGTTTTAATGATGGATATGATTTTTGTGCCCATTTACTTGGAACCTTATTTACCAATATAGCTTTATATATTTCTTCAAGATCTTGAGACATAACAACTAAACCTTTAATTGCTTTTTGTATATCAATCATACTTTTACGGATAACATCTAACAACTTGTTGAATCTAACCATTTCTTGTATTAATACAGTATTCATACTTTCATTATAATTAACTGGGAACTTCTCCATAGCTTCTTTTACCGAATATTGATCAGGTAAACTATCTAATATACCCGATGAAATTTCTGTAACAATTTCATCACTTGATTTTGCATTACTACTATCATTTCCAGTCTTTTCTTGAGTTAATATAATTGAATCAAATAGCTGTTTCGTTTCTGAAAGTTGTCTTGCAATATCACCATTATCATGAATTCCAAAAATATCTGGAAGTTGATTTAATGGCATCTGTTTAATATATTCTATAATTGAGTTATAATCACTTTCAGTTGGAACATAATAAATTTCACTTTGCATAAACTTATACTCAGTATCTTCAATTACTTGTGGGCAATAACAACATGATAAAATATTTACTAATGTTCTTCTATCCCAGTCTTTTCAAATAATTATAAAATAAAGTAAGTTATTAATATATAATATCATCAATATGTAAAAATATTATTAAAAATGTTATTCATACCATCTGTAACACGACCTCCATAGTTACATTCACCAGTTAAATATGTTAATGCTTTAAATGGTACTTCATCATAATTATCTAAGAATATTTGAAGTTGTCTCACAGATATACCTGTTAAATATAAAAATTATTTATCTATTAATATTTTATATAATTTATAAAAATATAATATTTAATTATATTATTACTCAAATCAGATTCATTAAATTCGTATGGAATGTTCCATCCTAATGGTCCAAAGTTTCTTCTTTCCTATTAAATTTTTAAATTTAAAAAAATTTTAATTTCCGTTGTTTAGTTTATTAATTAATATATTATATATTCAATAACTTACTTGAACAATGGCATGGAAGAAACATAAACCAAATAACAGTTTTTCCCATTCATTCTTTTTAGAGCATGCTGTATAGAATTTTTCATCTGAAATCGGATTAGATAAATATGATTTAAGTAGATTAGCTTTAATACCTTTTGGAGGTTCATTTGTCATTTTAACACTATTTTGAAGAATTGATACCGGGAAATGTTCTGTTGGATAACTTGTTAACCATAATCGAGTATTTTTATGGACAGTTGATGATGAATTCATATCATCAACTATTTTTTCTAATGCACCCATCCAACTAATAGCTAGATGACAATTTTGTAACACTACCCAAGTACCATCTCTTTTAGCATTTTCAATCATTTCAGCTGCTATTGGACCTTGTCCTTGTCCTAGGGAGATAGTTTGACATTTTGAACCGGAAAATCCTTTATCTTCAGCAAGTTTAAACAATCTATAAAATTATTATTATTTATTTATTTTTAATTATGAAATATTATATATTAATTACACATAAGTATTATTATTTTAAATATAAATATATAATAATAAAAATTTAATTACTGTAATATTGGATCAACACCAGGAGAAAGAATGAAAATTAATGGTGTTTTATTACTAGAGTCTTCAAATGAACTAGCTAAATCAAATGGAGGTGGTTCTACGAATTTATGTCCTAATTTTAATTTAACAAATTCTTGTATACTTGGAACTATTTTTTCTGGTCTTATTGCCCGTACTAATAATAATTTCTGAAAATCTGTTCTAGGTTCATCAAAACAATTAGGTATTTGAGCTTGATATGGATTTTGAGATTCTGACCATTCGTACCATTCATCAGACTATATAATTATTATATTAATCAATTCATTATTTTATGATTCATTTGTATTTTTATTTTTAATTTTATTCAATTATTAAAAAAACACAAAAAAAGATTAATTTATAATAAGATATTAAATTTTTCACTTTATAAACAATACTTACATTAAAGTTTTCACGTAAGCCTTTAAAATTAGTTATATCTGAAAGTTGACATATTTCGGACCAAGATTTTTCTGATAGCCATGATGGTGCAGGATTTTTATAATTGTTTGATAACATTAATCCTCCCGTTATTAAGAATGAAAATTCTGATTCATTAATTTCTTTTTGACTTCTTAAAATACTAATACATAATAAAAATGAAAACAATAATTTATCTTTTTCAAATAAGGATCTACAAACATTGCAGTATAATGAATAAGTGAAATAACTTTCAAGATTTTTAAGTCTTCTTTTTAGATTACTTGATTTATTACTCATTACAATAGCATTACTAAACAAATCAATGAACCATGTTAAAGAATACTGATACATAGGTTCAATATTTGCTAAATCTGTGGTACAGAAAAATAATATAGAAGCATGTTTGGCAATAGGTAAATAACTATTTCTTGTTTCATCAATTTTTTTTTCTGTAGCTTCTGCAATCTTCTGTTTTTCACTTAATTCATTTGAAATACGTTTAGAACTTGATAAAGCTTCGATTGCCTCCAAATTTTCAAGAATATTTCCATCATCATTTGAAAGAATACTTAGAATCTTATCTTCTATTTCCTTCAGCTTTCTTTTATTTTCAGCACTTTGAATAATTAATTGGTTCTTTTCCTCTTCCAATTCAGGACGCTCCTTTTGAACAACAATACCAAGTGTTTGATCTTCCAATCCTTCCGGAGTAATCATAAAGTTTAACAAAGTTACCTTTGTAGAAATTTCTGGTAAATAATGTGGGTTTCTAAGCTTAGTGGTTATATATAACTTAAAATTATCAGAGTATTCAATAATATTATCACCCAGTTTAATGCATTTAACACCTCCATTTATAAAAATAGATTTACACAAAATAGGTGTTAGAATTGGATCTAATTCTTCTTTTACATTTTCAATTAAAACTGGTGTACCAAATGTGATAGCATTTTCAAGACTTCTTACATAATCTGAATCTGTTAACTTTATTACGGAAAGATTATTTTTATCTTCCATATTTTTAACCCATTTATTTGCTTGACCTTGAGGATCAATCATTAATGGCCATCTTCTTGAATATTCAACAATAATACCATTATCAACAGAAAAGTCATCTGATGGTAAACCAGCAATATTCCATTCTCTTATATGTATAGGATCACCAAGTACTTTTGATAAATTAAAATTATCAGAACATGGTATTACTTCTTTACATCTTTGAATCCAGTCATCAATGCATTCATTTCTATACATTTTAGTAAATACGCCAAGATATGCTGTAACACCAGATGCAATTAAAATATCACCAATTAAATTATTAATTGTTACGTTTAGTTGTTGTATAATATCACTCCATCTTTGACGTTCTCCTCCAAGGCCACCTATTAATACTTCTGCACGTTGTAATTTCTCTTCACAACTTTTTTTCTGATTTTCTAATCTCAATTTATCATCTTTTAAATTTTGAAATTTAGTATTCAATGCTTCCATTCTTTCTTCTACTTCCTTAAGCATTGCTCTTTTTTCCTCTAATCGTTTAATTGTTTCTGCATAATCTTCTTCAGCGTTCGCAAGTGCTACTTTTTTAGGTGCAACAACTTTAGCAACCCTATCATAAGCTTCCATAGCAATTACCCAACGACATAAACCTTCTGCAGCAGATGAAGCATTCCTAACCTTTTCTGGCTTAAATTCAGAATTTGGCAAATAATTTGTTCTGATCTTTTTAATAATATGAGGTGGAATTTGGTCTTTATCATAATCTTTTAATGAAGTAAGGAATTTTGGATCACCAATCATCTTTACAGAAGGTTTCCAATAATCCTGAACCATTTTACCTGAACCAGAAGGATCTGGTATTTTTTCTGGTTTAATATCTCTCATTACACAAACTGCTTCCATAACAAGTTTAACACCAGCAGGGGGATTTTTCATTGCTTTAACTTCATCAATATCTTGTTTCTTTAATGTATCTAAGGCTTCTAATGCACTATTTAATAATGGTAATGCCTCAGCTAAATCATTTTCACATTCATTTTTAATAGCTGTTGCTTGTTCAGCCTTTTCTAATGCAATATTTTCATCAGCTGAAACAATTTTTCTTGTTTTTTCAACATCACCAGATTCAATTTCAATTTTTGATAACATTTTAACAGTTTCTTCAGCAGTTTTTTCTAATTGTGGTTGTAATTCATTTAATTCAATCTGCATTTTTTTAACTTGATCAGAAGTATATGCTAATTTTTCAAGACCTCCATTATATCTTTTCTTAATAGATAATGCTTCTTCTCTTTTTAATTCATACATTTTTTTATAACTAAATAATAACTCTAAATATGAAGTGGGAGTTATATAATTATGTCTTGACAAAGCCCTTTTAAATTTATCTGATATAACTGACACAGATTGATGGAAATATCTACATAAATCAATAATATTATTAAGATATTTTTGATCAATTTCCATATCTGTTAAATACTTATTTGCTACAGCATATAATGCATCATCTGGCCAAGCTTGGAACCAATCAATTGTACAACAATTAACAAGTGAAGAAAATTGTTTTAATCTTTGACGGAAAGCATCACCAATAGGGCTCATACATAAAACAATATGTAAATTACTTTTAGATCTTTGGATAAAATAATTATATAAAGCAGTATTAGGGAGTTCATCTATATCTGGATTATCACTTCTAATATCACTTAAGCATCTTTCATAAATAGCTTCTTTTTCATCTGGTTGGTATAAATTAGGAACTTCACCAGAATTCAATATACTATTAATATCCTCAATAAAAGATTCATTAGTAATTTGTGTATCAGAAAAAACAAAAACGGTTGGCCTATTCTCCAAACCGGCAATTTTTATAACTTTTTTAATATCATCTCTCCATTCTACAAGTCCATAACTTTTAGTTAATTCAATTTGGAATAATTCATAATCAGCCATATGTGCAGCTAATTTTGCTAAACTTTGTCTTCCACTACCACCAACCCCTACTAACAGTGCATGTTCTCCTGGTAATCTTATAATACGACATATTCTTGCCAAATGTTCGATAGCAAATCTAAATAATACAATATCCAATTTATCTTTTCTTATATTATTATAATCTATTAAACTAGAATTAATTATATCTGTAATTTTTTTGATATCTATCAATTCGTTATATGGTTTTTCTCTAGAACCAGCAATTATATCACCAAACATTAATTTTCTCATATCATCATCTATAATATTATCATTTTCTGATAAAAGTGATTTAAAAACTTCTTTTGTATTCTCTTTAAATACTGTTTCAATTGTATTCATAGTAACTTCAAAGCAAGCTTGATAATCAGTATCTGAAATAAGACGATCATGAAAAACTCTATATATTTCATGAGTCCACAAACGTATAAGTTGATTCTTTGTATTTGTAGCTTCTGGCCTTGATAACGATATACCTTGAATAACACGTGAAAAGTCTCTTAAATTGAATGTATAATGAGTTTTCATTGGTGTAGGAAGTAAATTATTAATAGCCCATTTATATATTGTAATTGTAGCATTTACAATATTTTGAATATTATTCTTAATTTCATCTGAAAATTCATATTTATTGAAATGCCAATTTAAAATACATGTAAATATTCTTTTCAATGTTAAATCATCAAATGAATTAATAACGACTTGATTGAAATGTCTTAAAAATCTTGGAGTGACAT
Organism: Anaeromyces robustus; assembly: GCA_002104895.1. Taxonomy (NCBI): domain Eukaryota; kingdom Fungi; phylum Neocallimastigomycota; class Neocallimastigomycetes; order Neocallimastigales; family Neocallimastigaceae; genus Anaeromyces; species Anaeromyces robustus. Next base: position 89,241 of record MCFG01000059.1, on the reverse strand, counting down.
CATTTCTTCCACCACCAGGTGGACCCATAGCACCAATAAATTGAATATCAATCAATTCAATTTTTGATGTGTCCTTTAAATCATACCAATTTCCATGATCCATCCACTGTCTTAATAATTCAATTGGTGGTTGAGCACCATATATTTCTTTTGTTGGCATATTTAAATCATCAATAAAAATTACATACTGTTTTCCCAAGGGTGGACCAAAAGTTCCTTTTCTCCTTTTATCTAATTTACTCATAATAATGTCTTGAACTTGAAAAGAGCTAGTTTTTGCTGAAAAATTGATTAACATTGGTAAATATTTTTCTTTTGGTAAACCATTTAATAATTTATTTATAATATATTTTGATTTTCCTGTACCAGTAGGACCAACAACAAGTAATGGTGTATTATTAGTAATTAATATATCCATTAAATATAAATAGCGTGCAGTATCTTTTGTAGGAATAATAATTGAACTAAATTCAGCATTTTGAGCAATAGTTGGTTTTTTTTCGATAGTATCAATCCACTTTATCCATGTATTATTATTTGTATCGTATTTATAATCATATAAAGTGCCTTCGTATGGAAATTCAAATAGTAAAGTAGAATTATGTATTTTGATCAAATTTAATATTTCTTCATTTATTTTTTCTCTACTAGATTCATCTAAACTTCCTCCTAATGACCAAATTAATGAAAAAAAAAATTGAAATTGTAATATTTTCTCAATTTTTTTAAATTTATCTTCAGAAATATTATTGAAATCAATTTCTTTCATATTATTTATTAATGAATTAAAAATATTAATCAAAGAATTCACACATCCAATATTTGTTGTTGCTATTAATTCTTTATACATTGTTCTTAATGAATGTAAAATTGGAGGAATATAATTGTTAAATAAACCTTTAATAATTAATATAATGTTTTCATTGAAATTTGAATAATTATTTAACCATGACTCCATTAATGGTTCCCATCCTAATTGATTTGGTTCCATAAATACCATACCACATCTACTAACAGTAGCAGGCTAAATTGTAATATAAATATTATAATATTAATTATTAATAAAAAATTAACATTTTAATAAATAATTATTAATTATTATATTCATTTTTACATACTGAAGCAACAGCTAAATCCATAACTTCAAATATTAAGCTCATAGTATTTGATAATTGAATTATTTCACCACTCATTAAACATAATTTTTTATTATCATCTAATACAGTATTCATGTTTTCAATCCAAACAGCATCTACTGGACCATCAAAAATTACCCATTTTCTATCAGGTGTTTGTAAAGACGCAAATGACCTGAATGACGTAGCCAAAACTCCATCATTCCATTCATGTGAAGTCTGATCAAATTGACCATAAAGATAGCCCATTGAAATTGATTTTGGATTTATAACCTTATACAATATTTTATTAGCATCAAAATTTTCATTAGCATTTGCTATGTCTGTTAAAGTTTCTGCTAATACTCTATATGCACTTGTTTTTCCTGCAAATGGTTCACCAACAAGCATAAAACCATGACGAACAAGCATCATTTCATATAATTGAATAATTTTTAATACAAAATTTTCATTTTTCTGTAAATTCATTCTTATTAAAACTTGTTCTAAATATTTATTAAATATTTCATAATCTGGTTTTGGTAATTTTACACCAGGGAAAAGATCTGTCGTAATAGCCTTAAACAATTCAACATCTTGCGTGAGGAATTTTGGAAGATTAACATCAATAATTGATCTAAGAACTAATATATTTTCATCCTGAAGAGGATACTTTAATTTTAGATTACCTGCAGCAGTCAAAACTGACTTTACAGCTCTCATACCATAATCGTAATGATCTTGTGATGATAGCTGCTCTGAACATAACCTATAGGTAGCTGTAATTTTTCTTGCAAGATTTCTAGCATCAATAAAACCATATGAATAAAGCATAATTTCCGCAATTAAAGTATAATCCTATTTACATTTTACATTTTAAAATATTTAATTTATAATTTGAAATATCAATTTAATATTTATTATTAAATAATATACTTACTGGAACCATCATAGCTACTGTCCTAAATAATGCCTAATGTTTATTATATGTCATATAGAAATCATATAATTATAAATTAATTATATAATTAGTATACTCTAATAAATAATATACAATAATAATGTATTAATATTTATACCTTTAAATTATCTGGAAGTTCCGAACGTCCCGCATAACCTGGGTTCATGGTAATAAACGTTGCACATGTCGGTATAAGAACTAATTCAGTTCCTTCAAAAACAAATTTTGAAACATTAGCAGCCATAGCTCTTTGAATTGTTAAAATTTGTTGAGCAACTACAGATAATACTTCCAATTCAATACGATTAAATTCATCAAAACATGACCATGCTCCTGATGAGGCTAAACCTTTAAAGAATTTTCCCATAGCCAAATAGTCAAGACCATCAGAACAATTAAAAACAACACATTGCTTTGCTATCGCTTTTGCTAAATCTTTTGTTGATTCGGTTTTTCCTATTTTTTGAATTTTTAATTTTATTTTAATATAATTTAACTTTATAAATAACAAGTTTCTATATGTTATTTAACTAAAACTATTAAAACATTATAATTATTTATACCCGTTCCAGCAGGACCCTCAGGAGCACCACCTAAATTAAGATGCAATGCACCGAGTAACGTTCTGTAGCATCTATCTGTCAATGGAGTAATAACTAATCTTGGAGTATTTCCTAAATATTCATATCCATATATTCTTTCAGCATTAACCATACGAACAATTATATCTTTTCCATCCCAATAATATCTTAGCTGTAGTAACCATGAAAAATCGTTAATATCTGTAATATCTTCTTTAGCAAGTTCACATATAACATCTCTTGCATGTACATCAAGTACCACAAGTGCTCCTAATGTTATTCTTGCCATTTTTGATAAATCACCCCTTACTAAATCAATAATATCATTTAAATCATTTGTTAATTCTTTAGAAAAATCATCTAAACCCTTTGAACCTCTAGGAATAGCCGATTCTGCATTAAATGTCCAATATACTTGACTTATACATAAAACAACTTGCCCTGGCCAATTTAATACCCATTCCTTCCTTTTTGTTTCAGCATATGCTTTAAATGCTTCTTTAATTGAAAAATGTACACTTTCTTTCATTCCACTTTCAACTTTTAATAACCATTTTTCTACTAAACCTTTCGCTTCAGCTGTTGAAATCTGTTTTGTTAATGGAAGTTTCTCATTTTCACTACTAAAAAGGGAATGAATATTAAGACTATTATCAAATTCTAATGAATTTATTCCCTCAAAACATTTTTTTAAATGAGGTTGTACACGCTTTGGATTTTTTGTCTCCGATAAAATTTCTAACATTTCATCATTAGACAAAAAGAAAAACCTTGGGAATAAAAGACGCTTTGTTTCTAAGTACGAATTTAATCCTTTTTGAATTTGATCTAATAATTCATTGTTATTAACAAATTCTTCTTTAATATTTGGAATTCCTGTGCATGCTAATACATGATGATCTTCATCACATTTCTACAAAAATTAAAACATATGAAGTAAGTCTTTAGATATTATAAATTATATATCTATTTTTTAAAATTATTTTCATTGTTTTATTACTTTCATGATTATTTTCCATGATGAATCTACAAGTTTAAAACTCTTTCCTTCAACTGGCATTTGTTGCATAATATCTTCAGAACTAAAAATAGGTTCTAAATACATCCACGTAGCTTGAACTTTAAGCCATTCATCAATAGTTTCCTTAGTAATAATAATTTTTATATTAATATTATTTTTAATAAAATTTATTATTATTATTAAAATTTATTATTATTATTATTATTATTATTATTATTATTATTATTATTATTATGATTATTATTATTATTATTATTATTATTATTATTATTATAAAAAATGAATAATAATACTCACTTGAGAATAAAGTAATTTACTTTCCCATTCCCTAACTTCAGCTTCAAATGGCTTAATATATGATGATGCTCTCATAGATTGTGTTTTCACAATTTGATCATCTAGCTGTTGTTGAATATCATCAACTGCAGACAAGATTAATGTAGAATTATCTCTATATAAAATAAATGTAAATTCAACGTTATCCCAGTCTTTCATCATATTTTTCAATGATTTTTCTAATGAATACTCTTTTGATGCACTTTCTACAAATAAATAATTTAATTTATTGTAAATTTATAATAAAATATATTTATAAATATTCATATTAAGTTGAATCTATTTATGCTTATGTTTATTTTTTTATATCTATTTATTTATAAATGTATATAAATAATTATTCACTATATATTTACCACTAATTGTCTGAAACTGACTTATATATGGATTTATATTTAACTTTAATATTTTTCTCAATGTTATTGTTACATCTGGTTTTATCGTTAACCCTGAAATTCTTTCCATTTCTTCATAATGTCTATCCCTTAAACCTGGATTACATAAAATTCTTATAATTGGAAGATTCTCAGAAAATTCAATAATCTTTTCTTTAATCTCATTCGCAATACCTCTTGACGCTGAATTTTCAGGGAATAAATTGCTTGCTTTATATATATCTCTTTTGTATCCCATAACTAATTGTTCTATAGCATCTGCATCTAGTTCATTAAAATTACCATCCATCCATTTTTTAAATGATTTTTGAAAATTAACCGTAGTACCATATAAATTATGGTAGGGTTCAAGTTGAGATAACAGTTCTTTACGCTTAGGATAAACTGAAAGTTTCCACTTATATACTGCTTCTTCTTTATTAAATTCCGCGATTATATCATTAGCTGCAGATAACTGTTTTTGTAAATCTTGAACCTTTTTAACATAAAAGCCCATTTCATCCAAATCCGAAACATCTTTAAATTCTTCAATTTGTTTTTGAATATTACTTAACTCTTCAATAAAATTATCTCTTCTTTCTTTCAAACTAACCATATTGTGTTCTTTTGCTTGTTCCATAATATCAACATTTTTTAATAAAATAGGTTCAATTTTTTCAGGCCATGTAAATGTTTCACTGTTTAATTTGATATGTTCCTCACTTAATACTGAAAATTGAGTTATATATATAAAACGTTTATGGGCTTCTTCTAGTTCTTTTAATAAACTTGGTAATTCATTTTCTTTGATATTCTCTACTGAATTCATTAATTCTGCCATTTCTTGGAATGATTCTGGTATTGTTAATGCTATAGATTCTATTTTTGAATACCTTTCACATATCCTATTTATTTAAATAATAATAAATGTTACTGATATGCATAATAAAAATTAATAAAAAATTATATTAAAAAATCTTCAAACTAACTCTTTCTGGTGTTTTATTGAATCTCGAGTAATTTTATCTAAAAAGAGTTTAGAAACTTGTAATGCTTTGTCAGATAGTGTATCATGTAACTCTTTAGTATTTAAATAAATCAACGGAAATTTGATAGTTGTTTTTTTTAATTGTATATCTGAAGAAAGATTTCTATATTTTTCAATTTCCTATATGTATAAAAAGCAATATTATAAAATATCATAAGTTTATTTATATAAAATATATATTATCAATTTTTATTCATTATACCATTAAATATTCTTCAAATGTATGGTCCTCTTCAAAATATTCTTTACAAATATCAGCTACATCCATTTTTACTAAAAATTCATAATCCTTATATTTTTCTAAATACTTTTTTACAAGATTTATGCATTTATCAACATTGTTACTTAATAATGCTTGATATTCTGAAATAAAAGTTTCATATAAATCAATAGACATTTCTTTATATGATGATGGAAGGGAAAATCCTGAAGTACCTATAGTTCCCTCAATTTCCGGCATTTTAATGATAGATTCAATATCTGGTAAAAATTCAATAGTTCTTGTTGAAAATTCTATACCATATAAAAGAATATTCTTGAGTTCACTCATTTTTGGAGAAAATTCTATAGATTTATTTTGGCATTCTAAGTTAACAATAAAACGAGGTAATTTATCAGACTCATGTATTATGCAATATTTTTTATTATTTTTTTTTTCATCTGTAAATTCCTCAAAAACTTCATCTTCATATTTAAATAAGGATTGATAATCATTTAATGATTTCATAATAATAGACTTTATTTCGATTTTTATTAAAACTGATGCTGCTAAATATAGTTTTGAAGATGTATTTCCCTTTTTATATTCATCATAAAAATCTTTCAAAATTTTAAAATACCAACTATCAAAATATATAAAAATAAATAATATTTTATTTTTTTGTTTAAAATTTTAATAACACAAATACAAACAACAATAGCAATATTACTAATTATAATTATAACATTTATAAATAAATAAAAATAAATGCATACTCTTTTAAAATTATCTCTCTACAACTTTCTGCTTGAACCAATAAAAGAGACCTAAAATTATTAATTTTTTGAGGTTCGGTGATTTTTAAAATTTTTTCTAGATCAATAAATCTTAAATGTGAATATGTTTTCCAATATTGTAATAATTTTAGCATACACTGATTATTGATAAATAAGTTTTCCTCTAATTTTTGTTTATTTTTCAAAAATTTTTTCCTCCATCCCGATGGTATTAAACAATGTGGTTCATTAACTCTAAAACATTCTTCATTATTTCTTTTCATTAAATAAAAAAAAATACTTATTAATATATCTAAGCAAAAATATAAAAAAAATTATAATATTTATATACATTGTCTCCAATTCTTTCCTTTTTGGTGTTTTTAAAATATACTCAGCTTATTAAATGTTTATTTTAAAAATAATTTATTATTATTATTATTATTATTATTATTATTATTATTATTATATTTATTGTATAATATATATTATTCTTTTTTAATATTTTAAATTGAAACCTGTAGCCTTTTTTTCACTATCTGAAAAGTCTTTTTGAACTTCTTCAAATAATTTCATTACTAGTGATTGATGATTTTCAACTAATCTCTTTGGTAAATAATCAATAATATGGAAAAATCTTTTTTTATCTCTTATTGATAAATTTTGATTTTGAATTATATTATCAAAATAATCATATAATGCCTAATAAAATATTAAAAATGGTCAAAAAATTTTTTATCTGAGTTTAATGTAACCAAAAGTAAATAAAATATAAATAAAAGGAAACTATTATACTTCTATTTGTTCTTCTATATCCATATTGGTTCGAATTTCATTATTTTGAATTTCATTCACAACATTTGCATTTTCAATATAATCCATTAATAGAGTTATAGTTTCAGAATCTTTCAATAACAAAAAAACAAAAAATAAATATTTTTATTAAAATTTAAATAATATAATTAAAAATATATATATTATATTATCATTATATTACTTGCTTTATTTGATATATTTTTTTTTGACCTACAAATATGAATAAAAATGACAATTGTTAATATGAAAATTATATATTTTTTTAATTTTAATTAAAAAAAAGAAATAATACATTAAAAAATCAATTAATTGTTTCTTAAAATCATTATCTGTTCTCAATGAATTAATAGATTTGATATGATTTTTTCCTTTTATCCAGTTTTTATTATATACAGACGCTTTATTTTCTATAATATTTGAAGGATCTATTCCTTTAATTTTTGTTTGGATATAATCATTAGCTTTAATAATATGAATTGCATCTTTTTTATCAATTATTTCTTTAAATTTTAAATTATGTTCCCTTCTAAATCTTTTAGATTCCTTTATAAGTTCTTTACAATTATTATTATTATTTAATTAAAAAATATTTTAGTATTTTTTTACAGTAACAAGATATTATTCACTATTTAAATTATATGATTTGTTTTTTGTCATATTTATATACCTTTTAAAGTCTTAGCTTTTTTATAAATTTTGTTATTTATTTTAAATGTTGGATTTATTACATCTTTAATTTCATTACATATTTTCTGTTTTTTATAATATATTTCTTCAGTACTCGATAATGCTTTATTTTTTCTAAGTCTATGAGTTTCTTTTCCTGTAATGTTTTTTGAAGTACTTCCATCCCCTTTTACCTCTGTTTCATTTTCTATTGAATATGAAAATCCACCTGTATTAATTTCAATTGTATTATTTGAATTTTGCATCATTAATTATTAAAATTGTATATAAATATATATATTGATAGTAAAAAAGTAATAATTGTGTATACATAAAAAATTTTTTATATTATTAAAATTCCATTTTTTTATAATAATTATTATAATAATAATAATTATATTGTTATTATTATTATTATTATTATTATTATTATTATTATTATTATTATTATTGTTCTTATTATCAATAATATTTCTATAAAATATAAAAAGAATAATTAATATATAATTTCTTTAAATTTCAATTTGAAATATATAAAGATATTTTAATCATTATATAATATATAAGCAAGAAATAATTTTATTTACTTTAATAATTTTAATTTTATTAAACACAAACAATAAATAAATTTTTAAAAAAATTTTTTGTATATTTATTATTAATAAATAATTTATTTTTTAAATTTTTATTATATAAAAATTAAAAGTATTACAAGTTTTTATAAAAATTTTAATATATAACAAGATTTAATATTTTAAATCAATTCAACATAAAGGCATGCATTTGGAATTAATGAGCTATCCTAAATTTAAACAAATATAATTATTAAAAAAATTAATTAAATTAAAAATTTATTTTAATTAATACAATAATTCTAACCTCTAATGTATCATTATCATTAAAATCTTTAAATTGAAACGGCATCTTTAATCTAAATTGATCTTGTTTAATACTATTATAAAATATTATATATTTATAATGTTAATAAAAAATTTAATATTAATTATACATTTTTACAATATTAAAATAAAAATATTAAAAATTACTATTATAATAATAAATATATATACTGTAATTTCTTTTCTAAGCGTTCCTTAAGTAATTTAATTGTATCATAATATCTCATTTTAAATAAATATTCATTTGAATTATTTTTTATTTTTATTAAAGTTAAATGCTCGTCTATAGTATTTTCCATTTTGGTTAGATTTTCTTCATCAATATCTTTCACTATATTATCTTCTTTTTCTTTCATTATATTTATATTTGTATCAGTTTGATCTGTATCATTCTAAAATAATTTAAATATTAAAAAATAATAAAGTATAAATACAAATAATCAAAAATTTCAATGTTTCAATATAATTGAAATTACAAATAAAATATCAAAGGTAGCCTTCCTAACATCAATAATATATCCATCTTTAACAATATTTTTGGGTAAATTATTTAAAAAATTTTTCTTTGTTGAGTCTAATAATTCTAAATAATTATATATATGCATATTTTGAATAGTAGAATCAATACAAAAAATATATTCTTTACATTTTTTTTTATTTTTTACCTTTTTTATCATCTTTTTTTTTATTATTATTAATACTATAATTTTCTTTTATTAATGAATTTGATTTATTTTTTTCATATAAATAATTATTATCCTCTTCTATTTTTGATAAATTTATACCAGATTTATTTGAACTTAATGAAGATGACTGAGGTCGAGCTAATACACCTCTACCAGAATCTTCCATAATTATTTCATAATAATAATAATAATAATAATAATAATAATAATAATAATAATAATAATAATAATAATAATAATAATACAAACGCATTTATATATATATTAATACCTTAAAACATATAATTATATTTAATGTATATAATTAAATATATGTTATTTACATGGTATATAGGCTTCCCTAGAATTATAATACATTAAATGATTATCAACTAATTTAAATGGAACTATATTATTAAAGAATATTTTAAGTGATAAGTTAATAATTATAAACTATTATAATTTTTTTCACTAATCTTTTTACTATAATTGTTATTTTTTATGAAAACAGTAATATAAACAAAAGTATTTTTTATAATCACTGAACCTCCTTCTGGGTATTTTTGTTTTAATTGAAATGGAAAATATCCATCAATTATTTCTTTAATAAAAAGTAAGGAATCTCTTTCTTTAAAAGAATGAAATTCCTCATTAAATATAAAACCATTAGAATATATATTTAAAATTTGAGGATCAGGCATCTAATATACATCATAATTAGTATAAATTAATATCAAAAAAAATATTTAAGAAATAATAATAATATAAATATTTTTTTCTTATTACTTTAATCGAATATGCACCATTTTTATGATGAATAACATTCCCTATGCCTTCACCTTTTTTTATTATAAATAATTATTTTTATTTAAAACAGAAATGTATATTCAATATTTATATTTTTACATTTTATATTTATTCTTATTTATTTGAACTACCTGCAAGATTATTTAAAAATATAATTTGCTTTTTTAATTGCTCAAAATCATATGGAAATTCATTAATATGTTGATATGGTGTGCATTCATTAATAACGCAATTAATATCATTATTATCATTTTCATCAATTAGTGAAAAATTATTACAAGAATCACTTCATTTGAAAAAATATATTAAAATCAACAATTATCAAATAATAAATAATAAATATTAATAAATATATCTTACATAATATCTTCATTATCATTATCAATATTTATATCATTTTGCTTTAAATAATCATATGCTATGTTTAGTTTTTTTTGAACTTTTTCAAAATTTTTTAATAATAAATTATACTATTTATTAAATAAATATTAATAATATGTAATTTAAATATTAATTATTACTAATTTATATGTTTTTTTTTAAATAAGATAAAAAATATATAAAACTTACTTTTTCATTGCTTGTTGATTTTAGAAGAATATTTTTTTCTTTGATTTCTTTTTTTAATTCATATATAATATTATTCTTTTTCAGATATATAAATAATATATTAATATTAACTAATAAGTATAAATAATGTTAATAATAATTTTTTCTTTACTTTTTCACGTAATTCTTTCATTGTTATTGATAATTGTTGCTCTAATTGCTTAACACGAGACGTTATAGTTGAAAGACGATTTTCATTATTAATAAAATTTTCATTATTTTCAAATTCATTTAAATCAAAATTAGATAATTTACTACTTATTTCTTTAATATTTTTATTACAATTGCTGTCATTATTACTTTTTAAATTAGCCAAATCAATATTTAAATCTAATGATTTTTTATTAAATAGATTGTCTTTACCAATATTTAAATCTAATGATTTTTGTTTAAAAAAATTATCTTTACAATTTTTTTTTATTTTTTTATTGGAATCCAGTGATATGTTATTATTTGTAACTTTTTTGTTATTTTTATTATAGATTGAAAAAAAAGTATTCTTACATTTTTTTCTATTATTTTTTTCATTTGCTAATGATGTCAATAATCTTGAAGATGTTTTTTTCGTTGAAATATTATTATTTGTTAAGGATATTCTAATAATTTTTATCATAGAATTTAATAAAGCATATATATTTATTAAAATATTATAATAATAATTAATAACAAAATATTCAAACTAAATATTCTAATAAATACTATTATATTAGAATATTAATTTTACGTTTTTAGGATTTTATCTCGAGCATGCTTTATATATTCATTTCCAATTTCTGTTACTTTATTTTCTAATGGCAATTTAAATTTTTTATCTATTATTTCATTATTTAATGTCACTAAAGATTTATCTGTTTTTGAATTGTAATCGTAAATATTTTTTTTTACCTTTATATTATTATATTTATTACATTCATCAAACTCTGGTATATCATTAAAACTAAATTTTACTGTATTTAATACTCTTTTTTTATAATTTTCCATAATAGTTATAAGAAAAAAAAAAACTTATCATATATTTAGTTATAATTAATATTATTATAACTGCTAGAATTAATAATTAATTTCAATACAGAATTAATAAAACACTAAAACTATGATATATGAATTTATATTAACCAACTGATATTATAAACCAATAAATCTTTATCAACTATTTAAACTTTATAAAATGTTTATAAACATTTTTTTCAACTTATAATAAAATCTTTATATAAACTTAAAAATTAATAATTTAAACTATTATCATAAAATGTTATATATATATAAAATTAAACCAATTATTTATTACTTCTTTTATAATCTTTAAAACTCTATTTATAATATTTTTTATTCTCTTTTATCGATATATTTAACCAAAAATTCTTTTTTTTTTTTTGTGCTATTAGTTAATTTTTCAATTATATGTTCTAATTATATATTATATAAACCCACATCTTTTCTAATTGATTTCATTCATCTATATATGAATTAATCTATTTCTAATAATCACTTTCATGATATTTAACATTTTTTATTAATCATAAAATAGTTAAAATGATGAAATACCTAACATATAATTATTAAATTTTAAAAATATTAATATATATAGCCATCTTGTTTGTACGAAAACTCATGTGTAGTATGATTCTAGAGTTTTGGTTCTGAACGAAAAATCGTGCGAAAATTGTTCGTGAAGACCATTCTACTCACTTTCGATACATATATATATTATAAATTCAATAAAAATTGATACTTAATAAAATTTTGTTAATAAGTTCTTAAATGATTTTGTCCAAATAATAAAAATTTTATTATTATTATTATTATTATTATTATTATTATTTTTATTATTATTATTATTATTATCTATGAAATAAATATTGTTTTTAACCTTTAGCTAATATTATTAGATTTAATCTTATTAATAATATAACTTTAATTTTCTCCTTTTTTAAAAAATGTAATATTATTTATAAAAAAAGTTTTGATTTATGAAGATTCCAAATAGTATCATCATCATATTCTTATTATTTATTTAATTTGTCATAATAATATTATTAATGAAAATATTCAAAAAAAAATTATTATTTCAATACATTTTTTTTTTTTTGGATTTATTAAGTTTTATGATATCAAATACATAGTATAGTAGCTTTAAATATTATAATATTAATAAATATATGCGTATAAATGAAATACATATTCATTTTCATCAATTTATCTTAAAGTAGAAAAAAATAAATAAAAAAAATATGAAGAAAAAAAAAAAAAAAACAATAAAATTAAATGATAATAATAAATAATAAATAAATAGATAAACGACATTATTATTATTATTATTATTATTATTATTATTATTATTATTATTATTATTATTATTATTATTATATTTTTTTATTAAGTAATTCTATAACAATTATAATTATAAATAACAGACTAATTACATATATTATTTCTTTAATATAATATCTATTTTTTAATTTATTTCTATAATAAATTTTTTATCATTTTTTAAGTTGAATACATGAAGGACAATTATGTAATACATCATGAATATAAATATCGCAATCAACACAGAATTGTTTTAAACATTTTGGACACTCATAACGACCTGAAGTTTGTTCTGCAGGATTACGATTCATAATTGTGGGTATATTTTCAAAAGGTTGTTGACAACCAAAACAATTTGATGGAGATGATAATGTTACTCTATATTATTATACAAATATAAATATGTTATTTAATCAATTACTTTGGCTAATTGCTTCATTAATAAAAATATTTTAACTAATATAACTACTAATAATTAAAATATACCATTACAATATTAAGTTATTAAAATAAAACTTACTTATGCCTTGGTACTTCTTTATAATTAGGTACAGGAAATAGATGATGATATGAACGTGCAAGATGGGGACTTGATACCAACGTTAAACCACATATAGCACATTTTGTTGGTAATTCGCATGCTTTTGAAAAACATCTTGGACATATATTACCACCTTGAATTGGTCTTTGATGACTAATATATATATATATTTAATTTTTGTTTTTGTTTATTTAATAATTATAAAATATAATAATAATAACAAAAAATAATAATTATATATAATATAGTGTTAAAAATTAAAAAGTTGTTTTATATGTTTTATTTTATATATATTATTAATATATAATTATTTTAATTACCACGCGCATGCTGTTGGAAAATGTTCAGTAATTCTTCTTGGAAATCCCATTTCAATCATACCAACTTCAGTTTTAGCATTTGTAGTTGAAGGTGGAGGTATCATTTCAAATAATATATCTTTATAATGTGCTTCATTTAATACTACACCATAAGAACCTTAATAATCATTTAAAAAAAAAATAAATAACATCATTTTTAAAAATTAATTTATGTTATATTGATTATATATACCTTTAGTTTCTTCACAAATTCTTTTACAAATTTGAACCTCTGCAGCTAAACCAATAATAGAACACCTTATATGATTTGCTTTTAATTTTTTTATGGTTTCATTGATATCTCCTGGATCACATGTTGTTAACGATGCCATTAAAATTAATATCTCTCTCGTTCCGTGAGGAGGTGAATGACTATGTTATAATTTAAAATATTATATTAATTAGGGCATATATAATATAAAAAAATAACAATTAATATCACTATTAATTACTTTTATTATTACTATTACTATTACTATTACTATTACTATTACTATTACTATTACTATTACTATTACTATTACTATTACTATTACTATTACTATTACTATTACTATTACTATTACTATTACTATTACTATTACTATTACTATTACTATTACTATTACTATTACTATTACTACTACTATTACTATTATTATTATTATTATTATTATTATTATTATTATTATTATTAGATTAGTAGTAATAGTAGTAGTAGTATTAGTATTAGTATTAGTATTAGTATTAGTATTAGTATTAGTATTAGTATTAGTATTAGTATTAGTATTAGTATTAGTATTAGTATTAGTATTAGTATTAGTATTAGTATTAGTATTAGTATTATTAGTATTATTAGTATTATTAGTATTATTAGTATTATTAGTTTTATTAGTATTAGTATTATTTTTAATATTACCATAAAGAATTTTTTGCTAATTCTAATGAATTATGTAATGAAGGTTCTCCCCTTGTTTCACGATTTATTTTTATTTTTAATTCTTCTATATGTTCTGACGAATTTCCTATATGAAAGATTTAATTCTCAATTAATTATTATTATTGTATTTTTAATAATTAAATATATTAAAGAAAAAAAAAAGTACCACTTAATTCAGTTAATTTTTCTGATAAACCATCTCTTGTAATGATGATTCCTAATTGACTTATAGGATTTTGATCGAAATATTCATTTATAAATTGTTCAAGTAAATTAAATGTCAATTCTTTTCTAGATGGTTTTAAATCTTTTTCTGCCATGGCATTAGAAAGATCGATAATTACAAATAAATTTCTTATAATTCCTCTTTGAATTGTTGAAGTATCTTTAAGCAATCTTTTGAAAAAAGGATTTAAAAGTTATTATATAATTATTTATCCATTCTAATATTAAATAATAATAAAAAAAAAGAGAAGATATTTTCTCATATTTCATTATAATGAAATATAAAAATATACATTATCCCATTTTATAAAATTATAATATAATAAATAATTAAATATATTATACCTTCTTCTTTTAGTATGTTGTATACTTGATACAACACCTTGAAGACTACCTTTTTCATCTTCCTGTAAAACATCCCAACTTCTTTTATATTCATCTTCCCAAGCTATATTATATATTTAAAATTTTATAATTATTGAATTTCAATTAATTTCAATTAATTCCAAATATGAAAAAAGAATATATAATAAATAAATATATTAATTTAATTATTGTTCATAAAAAATATGATGTTTTATTAAATAACATGTTAAAAAAATAAGAAATAATAAATTAAAGATAATATAAAATTAATATATATGAAATTTATATAAAATTTTACTAATTTTTATTTAAATAATTAAATATTACAAAAAATATATATATTTCTTCCCTTTAATAATAATTATTTATAAATAATATTTAAAAATAAGAAAATATACCATAGCCATTTCCATTAGCTCCCTTAAGGGCTGTATTTTGGTCATTATCATCTAAATCAATTTCAGATTCATTCATTCTTTATATTTTCTTTAATAAAAGTTCATATTCTTAAAAAATTTTTATCCTTATTTAAAATAAATTATATCAATATTTAAAATAATTTAAATTAAATTACCTATTAAATTAAGTATAATTTTTTTTTAAATTTTTAATTAAATTTTTTTATTATGGATTTTTGTTTTAGATTTTTAATTTCAATTTTTATTAATAATATACCAAGTATTAAACATTTATAGTATTATCATTTTTATTATTATTATTATTATTTTTCTTGTTAAATTATTTTCATATTGTAAATATTATTATATATTAAATTATAAAGTATTAAACAGTTGTTAAGGATTCATATACAACATACAATAATATTTTTTAAAAAAATTCTTAAAACACTCAATATTAAAGTATTATTTTACTACGCAAATTAATATAAAGTTTTCATTAACAAAAAAACAAGAAAAATAAAAACGACAATAGTATTACTATGAATATAATAATATGAGAAATCTATAAAAATCTAAAGTTAATAAATACATACATTCTTTTTTCATTATTAATAAGTAAAGGAAAAAAATGACAACCTTTCAAAAAAAAACTCGTCAACTGGATTGGTCAATATTTCTCTCATTAAATGTGGATGCCCTTCAGCAAGTAAAATGTTAAATATAGAAAACTATTATTATTATTAATTATTATCAATATTTATTGAATATTATTTAAAAAAATTTTAAGGGAGGTGAAGCTGCAGAAGAAGAACTTGAAAATCTTTATTCATACGTAGTAGATGTTAATATTGAAAAAGATCCAAATGCAACAGCTGAACATCTTATACAATTATTTCGAGTAGTCCAATTAATTATGGAGTAAGAAAATTTATATTAAATTTTAATATATATATTTATAATGATAAATATATAAAATGTAAATAATTAATTAGTAGGAATTATAAAAAATTATAAAATTATATAATAAATATATATATATATATATTAATAATATTATCCTATATAAGATTAAAAGGAATTTATCTTGAAGATGCTATAGGAGAAATAAAAACATTAGAGGTGAATTTTAATAACTTATTATAATTGAATTATCATATTTTATTAATATTTTTTCTTATAATTATTATATCAATAATTATTTACAAAAATAGAATCAAATGCAAGAACAAGATGAAGAAATAGCAACATTAAAAAAAGAAATTAACAAAACATCTGGAGGTATAATCAAATAAATAAAAAAAAATTTAGAAATTTGTTTATTATATATTGAAGAATTTATAATAATAACAATAATATTTATATAAAATAAATAGATAAAATCAAAAATAAAGAAAGTTTAACCAAAATTGAAAAAGCTTTGGAAGAAACACAACAAAAATTACAAAAAGAAAGAGAGCATAATCAATCATTAACAATTGTATACAATCATTTTAATGATGATATAAAAAATAAAAAACATATTTTACTTTTTTCTCCTTTTTTATTATTATTATTAATTTTATATTATACTATCATAATAGGAAAATACATTAGAAAAAGAAAAAAATACTGGCTTACAAGAAAATTTAGATAATATAACAAAAGAATTGAATAATTATAAAAAAAGATTTATTTTACAAGTTGCAAGAGAAAAAAGTATAAAAACTGATGAGCAAAATTACAAAAATTCAATAAGAGTAAATAATGAAAAAAAGCTAAACAGAATAATAAATTATATAGCAACAATATATTATTAATTATATAGTAACACAATATATAAATATAATATTTATATATATTAATGATGTTTTATATTTTAATAGGAACAAAATTATCAAATTGAAAGTTATTTAGATAATATAAAAACTTTACAAAATGAAAACAATAATCTTCATGCTGATATTGAAAATATGACATCTGAATTAGAAGCTATGGTAGCTGAATTGGATGAGTAAAATTTTAAATTCAAATTCCAATTAAAAATTTTTATATAATATTAAACATAATAAAATATAATAATGACAATAAAAATATTTTAATATATAAACCAAAAAAATATATTTTTTAAAGAAATCAAGCATCACAAAAAGAAGCCCAAAATCGTTTAGATGAAAATGAGCAATTAATAAATGAATTAATATCAGAAAAAGAAGCTTTAAAACAAAAAATTGAGCTTATGTCTGAACAAATGGAGTTTACTGGTATATAAATAATGATATACAATCAATATAAATTATACATTTATATTTAATTTTCAAAAAAAATTTTTTCAAAAAAAATATATTATAAAATTATATTATTATTATTATTATTATTATTATTATTATTATTATTATTATTATTATTATTTATTTATTTATTTATTTATTTATTTATTTATTTATTTATTTATTTATTTATTTATTTATTTATTTATTTATTTATTTATTTATTTATTTATTTATTTATTTATTTATTTATTTATTATTTATTATTATTATTATTATAATTATAATTACAGGAAATCAAAAAGATTCTATATGTGCTAAATACAAATCTGAATTAGAAAGTGTTCAAGTAATTTATATTAACTAAATATTATATATTTTATTAAATAATATTCACTAAAAATAAAAATGATAATTTCTATCATTAATGGTAAAATATAATAATATAAAGAGTTCAGCTAATTCTTTAAATGCCACACTATTAGACAAAGATATCATGATAAAAAAACTTCAAAATGAAAATGAACAGTTAAAATATGAAATTGAAATTCATAACACAGATGCTCTTCATAGAAAACTAGCCGAAAAAGGTAAACTATACAAATATTAATATGAAATAGAAACATTAAAATATTTTTAATTATTATATTATCACCTAATAATAATAATAATAATAATAATAAAAATAATAATAAGATCTTATTATATCCAATATGAGTCATAAATTGGAAGAATCATATAAAGATTTTGAATTGCTTAGTTTAGAGTGGGATAAAATCGACAAATCATTATTACAATCAAAAAAGGTATATTATATAAAAAAATAAAAAATATAAAAATTATAGTATATAGAATATTTATAAATATATGCAAATAATATATAATTATGTATAAATCATAATATAAATAATATATATATATAGGATAAGATATCTCAGAAAAAAATTAAGCCATTTTTAGAAAAATTCAAAGTAGAAAAAGATAAGTTAACTGAAGAGCGTATACATAATACCAAAAAAATTAAACAATTAGAACAAGCTATAAATCAAAAAAATGAAGAGTGTATCAAATTAAAAACTCGTGTTATGGAATATGAGAAAGGTATATAATAATCATTTTATTATTTATAAAATAAATAAATTGTTAGCAAAAAATTTTCAAAAACTAATATAATTATACATATTTTTATTATATTATATTATATTATATTATATTATATTATATTATATTATATTATATTATATTTTATTATATTATATTATATTATATTATATTATATTATATTATATTATATTATATTATATTATATTATATTATATTATAATTTTCATTTTTGTTTATTAAATATTAAATAGGTGTATATGGTTTAGAAGAAGCAAATAATGAAATAAGAGAATTAGAGAAGAAAGTTAAATTGAGAGACAAAAATATAGTTGAACAAACTGAAAAAATAAATAAATTAGAGAAAGAGGTAAAATATATAAATGTTAAAAAATAGTAATGTTAATAAATGATAAATATTTTAATATATAAATAAGTATTATTAAAATAATAATAATAATAATAATAATAATAATAAATAATATAATAGTTAGATACATTTTTTGAAGAAAATGATATTCTCAGAAGAGAAATGGGTCTACCAGAAGGAAAAGTTATAGATCCTTCAAGTTCATTAATGAAAAAAAATCTTGAATTGGTAAATTAATATTAAACATATTATTCAATATTGCTAATTTATACTTTTAATATTTATTATTAAAATACTTTATATTATTTAATTTTGAAATATAATATGTAATATACTATATATATAATAATAAATAAATAAAAGGAAAAATTAAGATCAATGAATGCAGCACTGCAAGATGAAATTGATAAGATGGAAGAAGAAAGATTATCATTAAAAGCACAATTAAGATTAAATGCTGTTGAAGTAATAATATATCTACAATAAACAAGCATAATTAATAAAATATAAAATAAAAAAAGAAGATTTATATATTACAATATAATAAATATATTTATATTTATATTTATATTTATATTTATATTTATATTTATATTTATATTTATATTTATATTTATATTTATATTTATATTTATATTTATATTTATATTTATATTTATATTTATATTTATATGAAGAGAGGAGAAAGAGCTCATAAATTAGGTATGTCAACAGATGATTTAATTGCAGTTGAAGATTTTTCAATGCAATTAAAAGAAAAAAATAAAAATAAAAGCAAACTAGAGAAAGAACTTAAAAAAGCAGAAGAAAAAATAAAAGATATTGATTTTGAAAATAAAAAATTAAAAATTGAAATTAAAGCAAATGAAAAGGATATAAAATCATTACAAGTAAATTATAGTTTTATACTATGAAAAATAAAAATTATATTTCAGAATTAATATTTTAATATATAAATAATTGCAGAATAATTTAATATATTATAATATAATAAATTATAAATTTTAATATTTATTTTTATTTATTAAAAATAATTATACAAAAACCCCAAAATGTACAATGAATTATTATCAAAGGAAAAAATAAACCAAAGTGAAAAAGAAAAAGATATTTTAAAATCGGCTGCAAAGGAATTATCTAATACATTTTTACATGGAAAATCGAAAAGCAATGATGATGTAATATTATAATATAATGAATATTTATATATATAATCAATTTATCTATTTATATTTATTATACTAACTCAATACAATTATTGAAATATTATTAGATGGATTCAATACAAAAATTAATTAAATTATTAGAAACACAAACTAAACAAGATGTTAATAATAATATAAAATCAGTTGGATTATATGAAGAATTTGCTTCTGTTAATATAGTAATTATCAATGATTTTTTTAATAATTATTGTTAATATAATAATAATAAAATGTAAATTATATTAATATAAGTTTTTTATAAATTAATAAGGAATTGAAAAAACAACTTGATGATATCACTGAAAAATATACAGAATTATTAAAAGAAAAGGAAGATTTTGATAAACATATTGAAGAATTATTAATAGAAGTTGAAAAATGGAAGGTTAAAGCATTAGCCCCAAGGAAAAGAACTATTGAAATACCAGGTTTTTATTATTATTATTATTATTATTATTATTATTATTATTATTATTAATTATAATGTAATAAATAATTATTAATATCTTACTTAAAAAAATAAAATATATTGTAATAAATAATATAACGTAAATATATAATATATAATTATTTATTATATTATATATATATATATATAAATATATATATTTATATATAATAAATAAATATAAAAACATTATAAAGAAAATTTACGTTTTGGAGATATAACAGATATTTCATCAATAGTGGAACAACTTATCGAATGTATTCAAGATTGTGATATAAAATCAAAAGAAGTTAATAACTTAAAGGAAGAAGTTAATAAGCATAAAGATATTGTATTTAAATTAATAAGTCAACAAAGATTCCTTTATTTAGATTATAATAAACAAAAAAAAGACTATGAAGAAAAAATAAATGAATTAAAATCTGATTTGGATGAAATGTTATGCAAAAATGAAATACAAAATATCCTTTTTATATTAAATAATAATTATAATAAATGAATATTATATATATTACTTATTAAATTAGAATTCTTAACTTCCATTTTCTTTTTTTATTGTTTATACATAATCATATAAAAGAAATTGAAAATTTAAATTCACAAGATAATAATGAAATAAAAAAGAAAGTAATTGAACTTTCACGAAATAATATGATGCTAAAAATTACAGAAAATAATTTGAATAGAAAATGTGATGCAATAATAGAAAGAGAAAAAATTTTAAGAAAAGAATTGGGTGAAATGAAGGTTTAATAAATAATTAATTTTTACATATAGCTATTTTAAAAATAAAAAATAATAATTAGAATATATAATAAATATTTTGTGATGATTTATGTATGAAAGAGTAACAATTATAATTTTATATTGTAGGATAATAATCTTGAAATAGAAAAATATACCATAAATGCCCTGATATATTATAAAAATTATATAAATGAAGCAAATTCAAAAATTGATTATTTGTCAAGTAAATTACTTGGTAAGCATTATTATACTACATGAATAAAATACATTAATCATTGTACTTATTATAAATGTATTTTATACTTATATTTTTTAATTTATAAATCTAAAATTTTAATATTCTATAGATTCAGTATCTAAAAAAGATAATGATATGTTGCAATCAAAATTTGAAAAATTAACTATATCTTATAGAAATTTAATGTTATGGAGAGACGATTGGTTAAAAAATAAAAAAAATATGCAAATTATTCTACAACAAGAAAAAGAAATGAATAAAAAATTAAGTAATGAATTACATAAATCAATTGAAGAAAAAACAAAAGTAAGAATAAAAATAAAATAAAATATTATGTTTAAAAAATAACAAATAGAAAAAATATGATTATTTATTATTATCAATATATATATATATATATATATAATAGCTACAATTATTGGTTAATGGAACAAATGAAGTAAATTGATATAATAATTATAAATTAAATTTTTGAATTAATTATACATATTATTAGCATTACCACATCTTAAATATTTTATACAAATTCAATTATAAATTTTTAATATTTATATATATATATAGTTACCACAGGAAGCATTACTTTTAGCACAAATAGAAGCTTACAAAAATCAAATTAATGTTCTTACAGAAAAATTAAAAATAATGGAAACATCTGATTCCAAAGTAAGTATATGATTTAAAAAAATTTTTTTAATTATTATTATATATATAAACTAAAAATGTATATAAAATATTTTAATTTATTTAAACATCTTTATAATTAATGAAAATAAGTTAAATGAACAAATTCAAGGATTACAAGAAAAATTCATTAATTCAATTGAAAATGCAATTAAATTAGATGAATTAGATAAAACAAAAGAAGTAAAAGATACTTAAAATAAATTTTTTAATAATTTTTTTATATTATATATATAAAACAATAATAAATCCATTTATTAATTATTCAAATCGTAAAAATAATTTAAAATATAATAGGAGGATAAAAATGAGGAATTAAATAAAGAAGAAAAAATTAATTCATTAACTTTTGAAATTAATAAATTAAAAGGAGAAGTTCAAAAATGTATTTATTAATAAGTTATAAATAATAAAATATTTTTTAAGATATATTAAAACTGAACTGTTTTAATAACAAAAAATATAAAATGATAATTAATAATAATAATAATAATAATAATAATAATAATTAAATAAAGACAAAGATCTCTCAGATTTAGCGTATAAACAATCCAAAAACTTAGAATTAAGACAATTTTCAAATGAAAAAGAAAAAGAAATTTTAAGAGCAGCACTGGAAGAATCACAAATTGAAAATGATGAAAAATTATTGATTGGCAAATTACATGAACATATTATATCATTACAAGTTAAAGAAGAAACAATGAAAAATGAAATAGAATCTTTAAAATCAAAATGTGCTAATTTAGAAAATAAAATAATAGTGGTATGATTTATCAATATTTGTATTTCTATGATGATATATATATAAAATAGTATAATAGATATATTTATGTTATACATATTTATTTATTTATTTATTTATTCATTTATTTATTTATTTATTTATTTAATAAGGATAATAAAA
The DNA here is from genome assembly GCA_002104895.1 of Anaeromyces robustus. Lineage (NCBI taxonomy): Eukaryota > Fungi > Neocallimastigomycota > Neocallimastigomycetes > Neocallimastigales > Neocallimastigaceae > Anaeromyces > Anaeromyces robustus. The sequence goes on along the minus strand of MCFG01000059.1, from coordinate 65,301 downwards.
GTATACAATATAAAGATAACACAATATATCAACTAAAAGTGGAATTCCATATGAGAATTAGAAAATTGCAAAGAAATATAGAACAACTAAGAATAAATCTATCAGGATCTACTAAACTTAATGAATTTGAGGTATAAATAAAAATAGTTTTAATAAATAAAAAGCTTAATATAATTAAATATAATAATAATATTAATATTTATTTATTTATTTATTTATTTATTTATTTATTTATTTATTTATTTATTTATTTATGTTTTTGTTTGTTTGTTTTCTATTATTATAATATTATAATGGTAGAAATTATCAAAGGAATATGCTAGAGCTATGATAAACGATATAATAAAAATCGAAAAAATATTAGAATATGAAGAAGAAATTAAAGAACTTAAAGGTATAAATAAAATTCTTCAAAGTAACTCTTTTTGAAATCTAATAAAAATATATATTAATATTTAAAAAATACTATTAAAATTAATTATATATTAAATAAAAAGATAAACTTTCAGAAGCAGAATTAACTACGGAATTAAAGGATGAACTATTGACTGTTTTAAAAGTAATAAATAAAATCTTTATAAATTATAAAATAATTTATAGTAATAATATTAGATAGAAAAGAAATTTAATTTTAATAATATTACCTAAAATAATATTTGTAAATAATAATTCAGCAACCAGGAAAAATTAGTGAAAGAATTTTGACATGGCATAGAAAAATATCTAATTTAGAATTAGATTATTTAAAGATTAAAAGACAATTAAATGATGCAAAAGAATTGGAAATTCAAAAAGAAAACGAAATTGCTAAAAAAAAACAAGACATTATTGATTTAGAAGAATTAATTGTTAAACAAAAAGTAATATATCCAAAAAAACAATCTTACTATTATATATTTATGTATATTAATATTATTATAATTCATTATCTTTTATTATAAATAATATAATATAAAGAATGATTTTGAAGAAGAAGCAATGAATTGGGAAGCAAGAGAGTTTGAATTAGAAAAAATGGTTTCAACATTAGAAGAAGAAAGAGATAGAGTTATTAATATTTCAAACGACATTGTAAATAAAATATTATATATATATTAAACAATATAAATATATACTACATATATGTAAAATTTTTAAATATTAATCTTTAATTATTAATAAATTAAAACAATTAATAATTAGAATGATGATTTACCGGATAAGAGCCTCCCATTATGGAAACAATTAGAAAATTCAATAGGTGTTATTAAGGAAAAAAACAAACAACTTTTAATGAATTCCAATAATATATCAAACTTAAAACTACAATTAAAAAAATCTGCGGAAAGTTTAGAAGTAATAATTATTTTTTATATTCAATATAATTATAATTAATTGATCAAAAAATTTTAAATAAAATAATAATAACAGTAATTAATTAATTATGAATTAACAACTATATTAACTTAATATTTCAATTTTAATAGTATCTTAAAGAGCAAATGAATTCAAAAGAGAAATCTATTGTTGATTTATCTGATCACATATTAAACCAAAAGAATTCAATTAATAATAAAGGTATTAATATATAATATTTATTTAATTATTACTTAAAATATAAATATATTAAATAAATAAATAATAAAAATAAATGATAATTAATAATATTATTATTATTACTATTAATAAATTAAAGAAAATAATCCTAACTATGCTAATAAATTAGACATTGAAAGTGAATGTCGAAAAAGAGAAGAAAAAGCATTTAAAATGGCTAAAGAAACTATTAAAACATTCCAACAACAATTAAAAAGAAAAGAAGAAACAATTCTTAAATATCAAAATATGTTAAAAAATCTACGACAAGAAATAGTTAAACAGAAAGAAGTAAAAATAACATAATATATAAATATATTTATTGTTATATATTTTCAATATATTAATATTTTGAATTTTAATAATATAATCTATAAAATACTTATATTACAAAAATTAAAAATGTTTTTGATTTATTAATTAATAATAAAGGAAAATAAAAAAGAAATTCTTAAGCTAAATGAAGAAATAAACTTACTACATGACTTAAATATTAATAATAAACTTAAAACTCCGAAGGAAAACCTAAATAATAGTGAATATATAAAAAGGTATATAATAATATTTTCCAAAGAAAATATTTTTATATACTATATATATAACCATTTCGAAAGAAAAAATTAAATCAGTAGCATTATAAACTTTAATTATAATTATTATTTAGAATCTTTTTTTTTTTTAATAAATATTTATTAACCTAAAAATTTCTTATCATTTAAACGAATAAAAATAAAAAATAAAGTATTGAAGAAGAAAGTGAACAAAGAATTAAAGATCTCGAAGCAATGCTTGATGAAAAAGTATAATAATATCAATAAATAATAGTAAAAATAAAATAATAAATAATATTAATATTAATAATAAATAATAAAAATAATAATAGGATAATGAAATTAAAGATACTAAGCAGAAAATAATAGATATGCAGCAAAAGCAAAATACAGATGTTGACCAGTTAAATATTAAAATTGAAGAAATCAGTAAATGTGTCAAAGAAAAAGATCAGATGATTGAAGAAAAGGTATAAAAAATAATAATTAAATTTTTTTGGAGATAATATATATGTATTTTAAAACCTTAAAAAAATTATTAATATGTCGCATATATAATATATATAAATATACAATATAAAGAATAATATAATTAAAGATTTAGAAACTTCATTAAATGAAGCTATTGAACTTTCAAAAAAAAATCTACCTGAAGAAATTGAAGCTAACATATCTGATTTACGAAAACAAATTGAAAACCGGGACAATATAATTGAACAAAAAGATAAAAAAGAAAAATCCCTGATATCTGCAATTAATGATGTATGATATATATATATATTTAAAAAAAACTAAAAATTAAAATTATAAACATCAATATCAAATATAATGTTTTTACATTTATTAATAAACTTTAATTTTTATAAATATATAAATTAAAGTTAAAAAATGAATTTATCATTACTGAAAAAGTGAAAACAACAAATAATGAATTGCAGAATAAATTGAGAAGCACTGAAGAAATTTTACAAAAGTATAATAACAATAATAATATTAATAAAAAAAAATATTTGTTAATATTATTCTTTATTCATAAATATTATATAGGTCACAAAAGAAAAACATGAAACTTAAGAATGACATAGATGAATTACAAAAGAATATAGGTAAAGTATATAATATAAATAATTCAATAATTAAAAATGACAAAAATTTTTATAACTTTTACTAATTAATATACATATATATTTAATAGAAAAAATTGAAAAAATAAAAAATGAACAAGAGACTCAAATATCCATTTTTAAAGATAAAATAAATGATTTACGAATTAGAAATAAAAAAATGGTACTAAATATTTATATATAATAAACTATATCAATATATATATTATATATATATATATATAATATATAACTTAATCTTTGTACATATTTTTTGTTTTTTTAATACTTTATAATTATTTATTTATATAGGAAACTGATATAAAAATTAATAAAGAATTATTAAACAAGCAAACTTCAAAAACAAACATTAGTAGACCAAATTCTGCTAGTTCAATAAAATCTACAAATTCTAATTCTTCAATATCTTTTAGACCATCATCAGCAGATGATGGTAAATAAAAAAATTATATTTATATATTTTCATATATAACATATAATATAAAAACATATAATTAAACATTTTTATTATTAATTATAAATAATAATATAAAATATTATTTAAAATCTATATGAAATTAATATAGCATATCAAAAATGGAATAATACCAAAAAATTAACAAAACAAATTGAAAATTTAAAGAAAAAATTGGCAGAAAAAGTAAAATTTCGATATAATTAATAAACATTTTAGAAATAATATCTTCTTCTTTATTTATTAATTGATATAAAAATTTTTATTACATATAAATTTTTAAATATTTATTAGACTTCCGAAAACGAAATTCAACAAGCTACAATTAAAAGGTTAAAGGATGTCAATAATCGATTAGAACATTCAAATATTACAAGAAAACCAAATATTAATACTAATATCAGCAATATAAATGAAAATGATAATTGTAATGACATTTTATCAGCTTTAAATGAAAATGATTATACCAAACGTTATATCTTATTATTAACATCTGAAGAAAAATTAAAGAAACAAATTGATGAATTAAAAGGACATAATATTTATCTTGAAGCTGAAAATGAAAAACTTCAATGTGTATGTATTATATTTATATAACAATATATAAGTGAATAATATAATATATATATATATGTATATTAATTATTAATCTTTTATTTTTATAATATTTATTTAATTATTATATCAACCTTTTATTTTTTTTATTTATTGAATAAAATAAAATAAAAATAAAGGTTGATATGGTTGAAAAGGAAAAATTAGTAGAAACCTATAAGCAAAAAAATATTCAATTAGAAGAAAAAATTTCTAAACTTAATCATTCTTTAGAAGAATATAAAAAAAAAGATAATTCTAATTCTATATTTGATGATATCCCAGATACCCAACAATTAAACAAATTAAAGGATGATATCAAATTATTAGAAGTAATATTTAAATTAATATTTTATTAAAAATATACATGTATAAATTATCATTTTTTTATTAATAAAAATACTTTATATATATTACAGGAAAAGAATGATGATCTAAATAAGAAATTAGGTGATAAAGAAATTGAAAATGTTGAACTAGTACAAGTTATTAAAGGAAATAAAATGATTATTGATAAACAAACCAAAAAAATGAAAGATATAGAATTGGTAAATCAACAAACTAACAATAATAACAATAATAAAAATAATAAGAATAAGAATAAGAATAATTTCATATTTAATAATATATAAATAATAATTTTAATATTATAATATTTAATAGGAAAAGGATGAATTACAAAAGCAATTAAATGATACAATAAATATTTCTGATTCAAGTTCATCTACACTAAATTCATTAATTAAAAGTATAGAAAATGACAAATCACTTTCTAAAATTGTTCCTATTTTCCATCACTTAACTAATAGTAAGAGAAGCTATTAAAAAATTTATTATATATATATATATTTATAAAAATAGTAATAACAATTTTATATATATATATATTTATTTATTATTATTAACAAATAGTCAATTATAAATTAAAGAGTGAAAATGAAAGATTATCAAATAATTCTATGTCATTAAAAAAATATACCCAGGTATAATGAAATACAAAGAACTATATATAATATTAATAAATAAATTATGACCATTATTAATTTAAATAATTTTAAATGATAATAAAAAATATTAATATTATTATAAATTTAATTTATTATAAATAGTTTATACAAAATAATTTATTACAACACAGAAATAAAACTTATGCTAATACAAATTCTAAAGCTGAAAAAGAAAAAGAACCCAAACGAAAGTAATTTTTCAATACAACATTGATTTAATAACAATATATATTTATAATAATAACATTAATAATAATAACATTAATAATAATAACAATATATTTATAATAATAACAATATATTTATAATAATAACATTAATAAAAATAAACAAATATATATATTAATATATTTTATATTTTTTTAATAATATTATTATTATAATAATATTAAAATATAATATATATAGAATGTCCACAATAATGACTATGAAAAATAGTGATGAAACTAAAAGTGATAAATCATTAATAGAAAAACTGAAAAAAGAAAATGAACAATTATTGGTATATTTTATTTAAATGAATATTATATTTATATATGTATTATATTTTATTTATATAAATTAATATTATATATATATTTAAAATTCTGTTATTTATATATAAATATTAAGGCTAATCAAGAATCCAAAAATAAAGAAATAAAATTATTAAGAGAGCAATTATGTAAATTAGAATCTGATGATGAAGAAGGTGTAAGTAAAGTAGATATTCAGGAATATACAAAATTGGTAAGTAAATAAGAGATGAAAAACCAAGTTAATTATTTTGAAACAGTTTTCTATTATACAATTCAACATATATATATGTATTAATATTAACAATAATTTAATATTAATAATATTAATAACACTTAAAAACTTTTTTTATAGAAATCCGAATTAAAAAGTAAAACTGAAATGATTAATAATATTATAAACACAACTGACATTGATATATCATCAAACTATAATCAAAAACTACAAAATATAAAATTTAACAATAAAGTATGTTTTAAAAATTTAAATAAATTTATAAGTATTTATATAAATAAAAAAATTAATATATAAGTAGATATTAACAATAAGATATATATACAAAAACTAAATATTAAAATATATTATAATAAAAAAAAATTTTTTTTTTATTAAATAGATGGAAACTTTAAATAAAAAATTAAAAGAATTAACAAAAGAAAAAGATGATTTATTATGTGAAAAAGAAAAACTTGAAGCTTTAATTGTTGAAAAAGAACGTGAAAATCAACAATCCCAATATCATTTCCAATTAATAATGGAAGAGAATGAAAAATTAAAATGTAATTAATTTATATAATAATGATGTTACCAGTAATAATAATAATAGTAATAATAATAATAATAATATTTATATATCTAATTAAAAATTAAAATTTTTGAATATATATGTATTTTTTTATCTAGCTGAAATATTCAGTAATAACTTCTATGAAGAATTAGAAGATCTGAAAACAAATTATAAAGAAGCATTAGCCCAAAATCAATATTATATTAAAATAATTGAAAAATTAAAAAATCAAAATCAAAATCAAAATCAAAATCAATCTACCAAATCTTCTAATAAAACATAAAAGTAATAATATTTCTTATTGTAAAATTTTGAATATTTAAAATAAAATCCATTTTTATTTAAATTTTTTATAAAATAATATTAATAATAATAATAATAATTAGATAAATCAATATATATATACATATTCATGTTTATATATATAATAAATAATATTAATCTCTATTAGAAATTTAATAATATACTATATTGAAATTATTAATTATTTCTGTAATATAATAAATTAATAATAATTAAAACAAAAAAAAATTTATTTCAATAATAAAAGTGATTGTTAATTTTTTAAATTTATATTACTATTATCATAAAAGTAAATATTAATAATTTATAATTTTATATAATTTTTTATAAAACAATTCTAAATGCTACGGTTAACTTTATTTTTTTTTTTTTTTTTTTTTTACTAATAATTATTAATTTTTTTTAATAATTAAATTAAAAAAATTATTAAAACAGAATATTTTTTTTTTTATTTTAATATTTTCTATTATAATTGCCATTACAATAATATCAAATATCTAATAATATTAATATTGGAAATATTAATACCTATTATTCTTTACTTTTTCTTTATATTAAAAAAATAAATAGTTAATTAGTTAATTAGAGTTTTTTTTTATTTATTTATTTAACATTATAAATACTTATCTTATTAATATATACTAAAATATATTAAAACATATAAAGATAAATATATTTTTTAATTAATATAATAATTATATATCATAATATTTAATAACTTAAAAAATAATAACTTTAAATATAATAAAATATAATATTAAAAATTAATTAAAATTATTATTATCAATATAAAAGTAGCATAAAATAAGAATAATAATATTGTAATAAATAATGGAAATGCTTATTTAAATTTATAAACCTGTTTAATTTCAATTATTATTTTATATGCCAATTAATTAAGAATACAACAAATTAATAAGCAAGCTCTCTTAGTATATAAAAGTAAATATAACATATGAGCTTTCATATTTAATATTTATAAAGTTTAATTTAAAAATATAAATAAAAAAATAAGGAAAAAAAAAAAGGAAAAAAAAAAAAAAAAAAAGTAAACAATTGATATAACAATTAAATCTTATCGAAAAAATTTAAAAATATAATAAATGGTTTTAATTTATCACATTAATTCAAATATCAAAATCAACATATTTTTATTATTTATAATAAAGTAATAACAATAATAATAATAATTAATAAACCCTATGTAAATCAAGTGTTTTTTTTTTTTTTTTTTTTTTTTTTTTTAATTAATAAATATTAATTCTACAAAAAAAAAAAAAAAAGATGATGATAATTAATAAATAAATAAATAAATAAATAAGTAAAACTAATTGTCTATAATTTATAAAAATATTTTAACATAAACAAAAAATAATTCAATAAAAATTTAAAAATTATATAATATCCAATGTTTTTTTCACTTTTTAAAATGAGACTTATTTTAAATACAAAATAATATAATTTTATATTTTCTTACAAAAACTATATAATCTTTTTACCCTTGTTTTTATTGCTTAAATTTTTTAATTTCAAAGAGTAAAGATATGAAAGAAAAAAATTATTATCAAAAATAAATGAAAGAAAAAATATAAAGAAAGCCATAAAAAGAAATAACCATATTTTTTAAATATTTTGTTCATGAGATTAAATATTAATATTTTAATATAAATTTATATATATATATATATATTTATGTTTTTATGATAAATTCAATTGATATATAATTTATATACTTTATTATTTATAATTATTATAAATGTAATATTTTTTCTAACTCTTTTTTTTTTTATATCTTTCTTTTATATTTCAAAATATATTTTATATCACTACTTTTTACAAAAACCTTTTATATCCATTTAAAAAATTCAAATATTATTGTCAAATATAATTCATTCAAATTTAATTTAAAATATAGTTAAAAAAAATTAATAATTATTAAATAAATAATTATTTTTTATTTATTAAATATTACAATGGAAAACGAAATTTCTGATATTTCAAATGAACCTAATATAAAAAAGGAAGTCATGGATTCTCCAACAAATAACATAGCACCAACTAATGGTGAGAATACATCAATACTTCAAGATGAAGCAAATACTTCTACTAGTCATCGTCCTGAAATTTCAAATTTTAACCAAGAAATAGTCGAAGAAGAAAACAATGAAACTGAACAATCACCACAAGAAGAAATTCAAAATGAAGAATCAGCGCAATCACCACAAGAAGAAATTCAAAACGAAGAATCAGTACAATCTCCACAAGAAGAAATTCAAAACGAAGAATCAGTACAATCTCCACAAGAAGAAATTCAAAACGAAGAATCAGTACAATCTCCACAAGAAGAAATTCAAAACGAAGAACCACTACAATCACCACAAGAAGAAAAAAATGAGGATTCGGTTCAATCTCCACAAGAAAATAAAAACGAAGAATCAGTACAATCTCCACAAGAAGAAATTCAAAACGAAGAATCAGTACAATCACCACAAGAAGAAAAAAACGAGGATTCAGTACAGTCACCACAAGAAGAAATTCAAAACGAAGAACCAGTACAATCGCCACAAGAAGAAAAAGACGAGGATTCAGTACAGTCACCACAAGAACAAATTCAAAACGAAGAACCAGTACAATCTCCACAAGAAGAAATTCAAAACGAAGAACCAGTACAATCACCACAAGAAGAAATTCAAAACGAAGAATCAGTACAATCACCACAAGAAGAAATTCAAAATGAACAATCTGTACAATCACCACAAGAAGAAATTCAAAACGAAGAATCAGTACAATCACCACAAGAAGAAATTCAAAACGAAGAATCAGTACAATCACCACAAGAAGAAATTCAAAATGAAGAATCAGTACAATCACCACAAGAAGAAATTCAAAACGAAGAATCAATACAATCTCCACAAGAAAAAATTCAAAATGAAGAGTCTATACAATCTCCACAAAAAGAAATTCAAAATGAAGAACCAATATTATCACCTCAAGAACAAATTCAAAATAAAGAACCAATATTATCACCTCAAGAACAAATTCAAAATGAAGAACCAATATTATCACCTCAAGAACAAATTCAAAATGAAAAACTAATGCAATCTCAACAACAACAACAACAACAACAACAACAACAACAACCTCAAATTGAAATTAATGATGTTCCAATAAATCAACAACAATCACAACCTCAAACTGAAATCAATGATCAACCAGACGTCAAAATTTTACCAATTAATACTGAGATTCCACAAGATCAAAGTTTAAATGGAAGTCTTAATTCTGCAGCAAGTAATGCAAGTGAAGTATTAACAAATACATGGAATTCTATTTCTAATTATTTATGGTCATGGTTTGAACCTCAAGAAGGAGTTGAAGGAAGTCAAGTACCACCACCAAATAATTCTAATATCAATACAACTAAAAATTTACCAATGTCTACTACTACTACTACAACTACTACTACTACTACTAATAATAATAATAATAATAATAATAATAATACCCTTAAATCAAATGAAACTAATACAGAAGAAACAGCAGCATCACCTTTAGCTGCAAGTGCTAGTTATTATGCTAATTTAATTGGATCCTTCTTTGCTAGGCCAGCAGTTCCAACTGAACCAACCAATAATGCATCATCTACTTTAACTGTTGAGAAAAAAACAAGTACAGGTAGTCTTTCTGCTTCACGTCTTAATTTCTTAAGTCAACAAGCTCGTATGCCATCTATTCAATTTATTGATCGTGAAGAACAAGAAGAAAATGGAGTTAAACCTATTATTGATCATGAATTAACTGATTATATTCGTCCACATTTACCATTAATGCAACGTGAATCAACAAAATGGAAACTTCGTTATTCAACAGCTCAACATGGTATCAGTTTAAATACTTTATATCAACAAGTTAAAAATGCAGGACCACTTTTATTAGCTATTCGTGATACAGATAATAATGTAAGATAATAATAATAATAATAATAATAATAATATTAACGTTTAAATGATATTTAATACTTAATTCTAATAAAAATAATAATTAAACTTTTAATAATAATGATTATAATAATAATAAATAATAATAATAAATAGATTTTTGGTGCTTATGTTTCAGAAGCTTTCCATGTTAGTAAGGGATTTTATGGAACAAGAGAATGGTATATAATAAATATAATAAAAATTTATTGATTGATTTATTGATTTATTGATTTATTATTGTATATAATATTATATTTTAAAAATAATAATAATAATAATAATATATATATATATGTATTTATTTAAATTAATTTTTTTTTTATTATTATTATAATTATTATAATTTTAAATAATAGTTTCTTATGGAAATATATTAAAGGTGGTTTGAAAATGTATCCAACTTCTGGTCAAAATGAATATTTCATTCTTTCAGAAAGTAATTATATTGCTATTGGTGGAGGGTAAATATATAATTTTTAATATATATTAAAAAAAGAAAAATATTAAATAAATTATAATATCATTTGAATACATCATTTAATATTATTTAAATTAAATAATAATTTTTTTTTAAATATATATCTTTAAAAATCTTTTTATATATATTCATAGAAACGGTTGCTATGGATTATATATTGATGAAGGTAATATATTATATTATGTTTTATTATATTAAACAATTATATATAGTTAATATTTTTTTTAATTTTATATATATATGAAATATGAAATATTTAATTTAAAATATATTTTATTTTTTATTATTTATATATTACTGATAACTATTAGATATTCAAAATGGTCAATCATCTGAATGTAGCGCTTTCTTTAATGAACAATTATCTTCATCTGTTCATTTCCAAATTCTTTCATTAGAAGTTTGGTCATTTGAAATTTAAATAATTAATATAACGTTTAAATAATAATAATAATAATTCGTATTCATTTATTCTATTTGTAATTTTTTTTTTCTTCCATATTTACTATTTTTTATTTTTATTATAAATAATTATTAATGGGCATATAAAAACAAAAATAATAATAATAATAATAATAATAATAATAATAGTAATAATAATAATCAGTATAATATACAAATAATATATAATAGTTATATTATCTTTTTATTACATTAGTTACAAACTGTAAAATATAATTAAAATAACTACTTAATATAATGTAATAAATAAAACAAATATAAACAATAATTAATAAAATAAAATAAAATAAAATAAAATAAAATAAAATAAACATTCAATAGTTTACAATTATTCACCTAACTTTTTTTATATATTTAATCAATTAGTGTTTTAATTTATTTATTTATTTATTTATTTATTTATTTATTTATTTATTTATTTATTTATTTATTTATTTATTATTTATTTATTTATTTATTTATTTATTTATTTATTTATTTATTTATTTATTTATTTATTTATTTATTTATTTATTTATTTATTTATTTATTTATTTATTTATTTATTATTTATTATTTATTATTTGTTTATTTATTATTTATTATTTTATATTATATATTATATATAATATGGTTATTTGTTTATTTATTTATTTATTTATTTATTTATTTATTTATTTATTTATTTATTTATTTATTTATTAATTTATTCATTTATTCATTTATTCATTTATTATTATTATTATTATTATTATTATTATTATTATTATTATTATTATTATTATTATTATTATTATTATTATTATTATTATTATTATTATTATTATTATTATTATTATTATTATTATTATTATTATTATTATTATTATTATTATTATTATTATTATTATTATTATTATTATTATTATTATTATTTAATTATCATCCATTGAAATATAATAAACATTATATCTATCTTATTTATATCTCTATAATAATTTAATAAATAATTTCACATTTATAAAATTCTAAATTTTCTAATTATTTTTGAAAGAGTAAAAGAAAAAAAAAAAGAAAAAAAAAAGTATTGATAACATTTAATTTATCATCCTTTCTTTAGTCTTTATGGCTTTGTATAAAAATATTAAATATATATAAAATATTTTATTACATTAACATGTGAAAAAGTTCAATATTATTGTTAATAAAATAAAGTTTTTGAAGTTAATAATGTGTTATTTTTAATTAATGAAATAATTAAAAAAAATTTGATTTATTAATATATCTTAATTAATATGTGAAATATTGAATAAGAATAGAATAAAAACTATAAATAAAAAATTATAATTAATAATATATAAAAATTATAATTAATAATAGTAAATGTTATAATGATAATTATTATTTATTTACTTATTTATTTATTTATTTATTTATTTATTTATTTATTTATTATTTATTTATTATTTATTTATTTATTTATTTATTTATTTATTTATTTATTTATTTATTTATTTATTTATTTATTTACTTATTTATTTATTTATTTATTTATTTATTTATTTATTTATTATTTATTTATTATTTATTTATTTATTTATTTATTTATTTATTTATTTATTTATTTATTTATTTATTTATTTATTTATTATTTATTTATTTATTTATTTATTTATTTATTTATTTATTTATTTATTTATTTATTTATTTATTATAGGTATTATAATATATTAATAAAATATATGTTACTATTAGAAATCTATTAAATATTATTATAAGTATTATTTTATTTTCAATTAAATTATTTAACAATACTTTTTTTATAAAGAAAATTAATATGTATAATTTAACAAAATAAAACAAAGAACAATAATTTATAAATATTAAAATCAAACAAAACAAATATTATAAACATTAATTAATCATTAATAGTAGTATTTATTTATAATCCGTTTTAATAAATTATCAAATAATAAATTTCTTTTTTACTCTATAATGAAAAAACAATAATCAATTACATAACAATTACATTTAAATATTATACATATTTAATATAATGTATCATCATAAAATATTTTAAAAAAAAAAACTTAGTACATTTTTCTTTAAGTTAATATATCCATGATAAAATATGTACAATAATTGACAGATATTGTATATTAAAAAAATGATTATTTTTATTTATGATGTTATACATCGAAATTTCTTCATGTTTTAGTTAAAAAAGAAACTATATATCAATATTAAATACGAAGAATATTTTTCATTATTTTATTTTTCCTACTAACTACTTTCTTATATACATCTTTTGATAAAGATGTATAAATATTTATACATTTTTTTTTAATTATTTAACTTTATCTGATAATAATTAAATTAAATAGAAAAAATTTAATAATATTGTAATTATTTAGATTTATGGAAAATGAAATGAAATGAAATAATAATAAAAATAAAATTTTTATTTTTAATTTTTTAATATTAATAATTAAAATTAATTAGACCTAATTTAGTAAGTAAAAAATCCACTTCCAAATATCAAAAATAATATAAATTAAAAATTAAAATTTTTAAAAAAAAAAATAAAATTTAACTTTTTTAGAAAATTCAAAAAGAATTCTGAAATAAAAAAAAAAAAAAAAAGTTAAACTTTCTTAAACTTTCTCTTTTCTATTTTTATTTTTATTGTTTTATTCTATTTTAATTGTTATTGATTAAATGATTTTTAATTAATATCAATTTTATTATATTATACTATATATTTTATATTTAAAACAAAAAAATATATAAAATAAAGAAAAAATCTAAATAAAAAATTATCATTAATAAACTTACTGTAATTACTCAAACTAGATAATTATAGAAATAATACATTTTAAGTTGTTAATAGTACACATTTATGTAATGTTTTAAGTAATTTATACATGATTTTCTTTTTTTTTTTTATTGAAACGATAATTATATATTTACTTTTATTTATTAATAATTTATTATATATTCTATGTTTAATTACTTACTTATTGATTGATTGATGGATGGATTACTATATGTATTTTATATGTATTTGTTAATATTACTAAAAATACATATCAAGTTGGATAAGAATTTATATAATAAATAAATCATTTTTATATTAATGTTTAAATATTTTTAATTATCCTCTAATTAAACATAAATTTATGTTGTATTAATATAATAAGCATTTTTTATTGTTTATAAATAAGTATTTTCTTTTTATCCCATAAAATATAATTTTTTTATTTTATTTATTCTACTACCTATTTTATGTGGTAAAAAATTTTAAAACAGTGCTTATAAACAAATTTTATTTGCCTACAATAAGGAAAAATAGAATGTTTTATAAGTGGGAAACATTTCACATAATAATTTAAAATTATATTAATATAATATTAATAATGAATTTATTATTATTTAAAGTTATAAATCTTACTATTTAATATTATTTAATAAAGATCATTAATATTAATTTTTAATTACATGACAAAAAAAAATAACAAATATTTATTATTATAATTATTATTATTAATTATATAAAATTAATTGTTAAAACAAAATTATTTATTTATTTATTTATTTATTTATTTATTTATTTATTTATTTATTTATTTATTTATTTATTTATTTATTTATTTATTTATTTATTTTTATTTATTTATTTATTTATTTATTTATTTATTTATTTATTTATTTATTTATTTATTTATTATTATTATTATTATTATTATTATTTATTATATATTATATGTTTATTTATTTATTTATTATTCATTCATCTATTTATTTATTATTTATTTATTTATTTATTAAAAATTATCATTTTAAAATATGTTATAAAAAAAATAATTATAATTATTAAATTAATCTTGATTATATATAATATAGTTATAATTATAAATACAAAAAATGATAATTTATAAAAATATAATAAATATTATTATATATATATATATAAAAAAAAAAGAAAAGAAAAAGAAAAATATAATTTTCTCTTTTTATGTAGGTAACGAATATTTTTCTATTAGCAAATTATTTATATTTTATATTAGTTATTTAAATATTATGTGACGTGACGTGTCATAAATTTTTTCTTTATAGATTATTCTAGCATTATAAATATTTATTAAAATTTATTTAAATTATTGGCATTTATTTATTTATTATAATGATATTATATATATTTATTTACTTTAATTTGTTTATTTATTTATTATTTTTAATAAAATTTTAATTATTATATATTTTTATAATAACAATAAATTTAAATAAAATTTTTAATAAAATCTAATATTATATTATTTAAAAAACAAATATAAAATATTTTTTAATTTAAAATTTTTATTACTTTATTTTTAATACAATTTTGAATCGGTTAATATATATAATGGAATATACATAAATATATTAAATTATTAATTATTAATTTATTTATTATATCAATTCATTATGGATGATTTTCTATAAAAATTTCAATTTATTGTAATATACAGTATAACATTTATTGATGTACTATTTTATTTGTAGCCAAACATATATATAATTACATTTTAATTATTAATATCATTTAATTATTAATTAAAGTTTAAATTTTAAATTATATTAAATTAGATGTTAAACATTAATTATAAGCAATATATGATTAATTGAATATACATTAATATTAATATAAATTAATTGAATCGAAAATTAATATTTAATTTATTAATATAAATAATAAAATATTATGTTCTTATATATTTCAATGGTCTGTTTTATATATATATATATATATATAACAAAGAAATATATATAATAAATGAATAAATAAATAAATAAAACTGAACCTATGATTAATATTAAATGATAATTAATATAATTATAACTGAAATAAAAAAGTTTAAATATTAATAAAATAAAAGAAATTAAAAATTAATAAATAAAAAAATTTAAAGTAGAATAAAAATTAAAATGACTAAAATTATTTAAGATAGAAAATTCAACAAAGGATTTCTTTGTTAATATTACTGAAATAATTAGCTTTTGAATAATAATAATAATAATAATAATATTTATTACTGACTGTTTTTTATTTCTTTCAATTGTATGGTTATTATATAATTATATAATTGAAAAGAATAAATTCTTATTTTATTTACAATTATATTCTCTAATATACTATTATATTAATATATAATAATATATTTCCATTATATTATATTTGAATAATCAATTGATAAATATATTCAATTTAGATTATTAAGAAATATTGTTATTATAAAAGTATTATTGGAGATATTAATCATATAAATATATTAATTAAGGATGACTTTCTATGAATAAAAAGGAATATATAACATTATATATTATAGTACATTTATAAAATAAAGAATACTATATATATAATAATATTATAATATTATTTTTTATTAATATCATTTAACATAAAAAAACATATTTACTTTAATAAATTATATTTATAATAAATAATTTTAGTATTTTTAAAATATTAATTATATTCTTTTTCATATAGACTGAATATATTGTTAATATAAAAATAATGTTTCAATTTATTATATTAACTTATATTAAATAATAATAAAAATGCATCTATTATATATAATCAATATATTTGAATTTATTAATATTAATATTGTATTTATTAATAATTATAAAAAATGTTTAACTAAACACTTCTTTTTAACATTCTTTCTTATTATAGAAAAAACATATTACTATAATTTCAATTATCATTATAATAAATAATTCCTTTATATTAATAATATACTAAATATATAATAAACAATATAATAATTATAATATTAATATATTGTTCATTATATAGTTATGTTTTTTTTTAATAAATTTCTATTATATTCATATTTTTACATATTGAGAATAATTTTAAAATTTAAATATTTATATATTACAGTGAATATTATTTATATTTAAATATAATAACAATATATAGGTGTACATATATTACTATATAAATAAATTAAAATTTGAAATTTTTTAATTATTTTGTACTTAAATAATAATAAATAATAAAAAATTATAGTTTAAAGATAATAAATAAATAAATAAATAAATAAATGGCGGTTATTAATAAATATATATATTTTATTTTTTAAAAAAAAAAAATTATCTAAATTGTTTTTTAAACTTTTTTGTATATTAAAATTTATTATTTTTTTTTATTATTATTTTTTATATTATTTTATTTTAATTAATTAATAATAAATAATATGTATTCATAGAATAAATACAAATATTTATTTATTTATTTATTCATTAACTTAAATAATTTATATATTAATTATTATTCTTATATTTTTTCATTCATTTATTTATTCAATGTTTAATGTTTTTATATATTTTATTTATTACTTAAACTTTTTTATTAATAAAACAATTTTTCCATAAATTTATTATAGAATATATTAAAGAAATATATTAAATAATTAAATAAATAGTAAATAACAAAATATTTACAAAATTTTTTTATTATTTATTTTTTTTTTATTATTTACTAAGAATTTTTTAATAAAAAAATATTCTTTTATTTTTATTTCTACAATTTTTAATTTTATTTTTTTTTTAAAAAAAATATACATTTGTCTTCTTTTCATTATATTAAATGTAATTATTACTATATATTTTATATATAAAATTATATTTTATTTCTTTATAATTTAATAATATAATTTTAAAAATCATTATGAAAATATATATTAATTATTATTTATATAAATAATAAAGTTTACTTTTAATTGTACATAAAAGGTAGCTTTCAATTTCATTTAAATAAAAATTAATAAATAAATAATAAATAAATAAATAAATATTCTTTTAACAACAAAAAACAACTGTAAATAATAATTAAATGATAATAAAAAAGTATTAAAAGAACAACTAATTAAATAATATATATTATTTCAAGTATAATATATATATTATGGAATAAATAAACAATAGATTTTAGTAATTAATATATATAAATATTCAAGTAAGGTATTCAATCTACAATATAATTAAACAACAAATAATGACAACATTAAATTAATATTTCTATAAAATATTATTTCATTTATCAAACAATAAAAAAAATATTATAAATAAACTATTTCATTAATATAATTTAACTTTACAAACAATATTAAAAATATATTTCATATACATAATTGAATTATTATTCATTAAAATAATTATTTCAATAAATATTACCAATTAAATTCTACTTCTTTCTTTTTTTTTTCTTCCTTTAATTGTAATAATAAAATATATTTTTTAATTTTAAAAGATATTTAAACTATAACAAAAAAAACATTTATATAAACAATAATACATTATTAAAATATATATTGAAAAAAAAAATAATTTCACAACATTATGAAATTATATGTAGAAATAAAACAATTAAATATATATATATATTTATTAACTTTGAAAAAAAAAATAGAAATTTAATAAAGCAACACGATTTTTTAAAAAAACAGAAATATTATTAATTATAAATTTATTCATATAATTGAATATTTATTTATTTATTATTTAATATTTATTATTTATTATTTATTTATTTTTATTTATTATTTATTTATTTATTTATTTATTTATTTATTTATTATGTTATATTTTATTTATTTTATTTTATATTATTTTATTTTATTTTATTTTATTTTATATTATTTATATAATATTTCTATAATATATCTTATAAAAATTATTAATTAATATTATATGCATACTTATTTTTTTTCACATTATATTAATATATATTATAAATACAATTATTAATGGATAAAAAACAATTAATAATTATATAAAATAAAAATAAGATAAAGATTAAACAAGAAATATTTCTTTTCCAAAAGAACAAAGAAAATATTAATAAATATATAATTATATTCAAACAGAGAATAAAAAAGTTAATTAATACTTTTTTATTATTTGTTTAAATGTAATTTAAATCTCAAAAGAAAGTGTAAATATTATTATTGACAAAAGAAGAGAGCATTATACATAACATTTAAGCTGTTTGAAAAAGTTTATACCATATTATTTTTATTTTTTATTTTTTTTTAATAAAAAGTAAAAAATAGAGAAAAACTAAAAAAAAAATAAATAAATAAATAAAAATTAATATAAATATATTTTTATATTAGTTTTATACATATATATCTATATATATTTTTTTTTTCATATTTTTTATTAATATAAGAAAAAATGTTAACAACTGTCAATGCTATTCCTCATTCGAGTTCATCGAATCAAGGACATCCTAAAGCTAATAAAAATAAATCTTTAGATGAAGAAACTAATATAACTCCAAAAGTTGAAAAAAATGAAAATGATATGATGGTAGATAATGGAAATATTTCGGTGAAAGATAATGATATCGTAAATAACAATAATGATAATAATAGGCCAACAAAGAAAAATAAAGACAATATACATTTTTATA
Organism: Anaeromyces robustus; assembly: GCA_002104895.1. NCBI lineage: Eukaryota > Fungi > Neocallimastigomycota > Neocallimastigomycetes > Neocallimastigales > Neocallimastigaceae > Anaeromyces > Anaeromyces robustus. Next base: position 45,051 of record MCFG01000059.1, on the reverse strand, counting down.
ATCGTAATTCTAATAGCAGTAACAAAGGTTACAAATCTAACTATCGTAATAATCAAAATAAACTTAATCATAAAAATAGTAATAGTTCAATGATGTCAGATTTTTCAAATAATGGACGTTATTACAACGGTAGTAGAGGAGGAAATAAAAAAACTCGATACAGTAATTCAGGAAATAATAATAATAATAATAATAAAAAACCAGTAAAAGATATAAAAGATATTCAAAAGAAATTAGATAAGAAATTAGACAAAGAAAATAGTAAAAATACTTTTATAGCACCTAACACTATTGATGTTACAATTAATAATGAAAATACTATCCAGACTCAATTAGATTTAGATAATTTCGATCCAAAAATTTTAGAGAAAAAAGAAGATTCACCACCATTATCTCCAAAATCTAATGATAAAGAAACAAATGATATCCAAAATGATATTCAAAATGATATTCAAGATGATATTCAAGATAATATTCAAGATGACATTCAAGATGACATTCAAAATGATATTCATAATGATATTCAAAAAGATAATATTCCAATAGAAAATGAAGATACCAATATGGATATGGAAGAAGAAAGTGACTTTCTCAATGGATTTTCTTCTGATAAAATAGAAAATGCTGGGTAAATGTTTATAAAATATATGTTAATAATATTAGTAAATAAAAAAAAAATAATTATTTGACATATATTCAATATTATAAATTTATAGAAAATATATAAATATATAATTAGAATTTATACATTATTAATTTTTTTAAAAAAAATATTTTTAATATTATAATTATAAATAATTAATAGAAAAATTTTTATTGGAGGTTTAACTTATGATACTACAGATGGTAAGTTTTTTTTATTATTATTACTTTTTGTTTTATATTTTTAAAAAAAAAAAAAAAAAAAAAAAACTTGAATTAATTTATTTTTAAGTAGGACAAAACTGTTTTATTATATAGTAGTAAAATAGTAATAGTTTTTTTTTTTTTTTTGGCAAAATTAAAATTTATGAAAAAATTTAATAATTAAAATTTTAAAGTTTCATTTATAAATAATATATTAAATGAAATTATTTAAAGTATATTTTAATACATTTACCAAACATTCTTTTCATAACCTTAAATTATGAAATATTTAAATTTTATATTATTTATAAAACTTTAATTTTAAAAAATTAATATAAAATGGTTAGGTGATACAAAAATGGAAATTAATAATATATTAGAATATATTAAAATTAATTAATATTTATATTGAATCATATAATAATTTTGAAAAAAAATTTTTTATACAAAAACAATTATTTACTACATTATTACTTTATAACAAAATACAATATAAAAAAATTTAATAATACATTATAATTATTATATAAAAGCATAAATTTATATATATAAACTAATATCTTTATTAAAAATTTTAATATGGACCTAATTTAGAAGTAATAAATAATATATTAAATGATTTAATATTTTTTTTGTTTTATCATTAATTTTTAGAAAAACTTAGAGAACATTTTGAGCAATATGGTAAAATTATTGAATGTACAGTTATGAAAGATAATAATGGCTGCTCTAGAGGTTTTGGCTTTATTACTTATGAAAATCCAGAAGTTTTAGATAAAGTTTTAGAAATAAATCATATTTTAGATGGAAAAACGGTAATTTTAAATAAATAACTACAAAGTTTTTAAATTTTTATTATGTCTATATATTTTGTTTATTTATTTTGTTTATTTATTTATTTATTTTGTTTATTAATTTTTTTTTTTTTTTTTTTTTTGTTTATTCTATTTTATTTGCTTATTTTGTTCATTTATTTTATTTATTGATTTTATTTTTTTTTATTTTGTTTATTGATTTGGGTTTATTAATTTTATTTTTTTTTTTTTATTTTGTTTATTTATTTTGTTTATTTATTTTGTTTATTTATTTTGTTTATTTATTTTTTTTATTAATAATTTAATTTATTTTATTTTAATCTTAAAATACAAATAATTATAATCAGATTGATCCAAAAAGAGCAATTCCAAGAGATAGACAAGATAAAACTGAAAAGATTTTTGTTGGTGGTATTCATCCTGACGTTACTGAAGCTGAATTTAAAAAAGCTTTTGATTCGTATGGTAAAGTTATAGATGCTACATTAATTACAGCAAAAGATACTGGTAAATCTCGATGTTTTGGTTTTATTACATATGAAGACGGTCGAGGTGTAGAGGCTGCCTATGCTGACCGTCATAATATTGTATTAAATGGTAAAAAAGTTGAAGTTAAGCATGCTGCTCCTAAACCAAAAGGAGCAGTAAATCCAATGATGGTAAATATGAATAATATGAATATGAGATTACCAATAGGTATGCCTATGGGTATGGGAGTTATTAATATGCCTCCTCAACCATCACAACAACCACATATGCCACCTCCAAAAATGATGAAAAGTAATTCTGCTTCTTCAGCACAATATTCCCCAAAAAATAAACAAGCACAAAAATATTATCAACAGAATTTACGTTCAGGACAAGTAGGACCAATACGTAATCAACATAATCATGCTTATCCTCAAGATTTTCAATATTCACGATATAATTTAAATATGAATATGAATATGTATACCACTTATAATTATCCATATAGTATGAATAACCCTGCTGGTTTTGTTGGTTATGAATATGATAATTATAATTTACCTCCAATGGCTGGCTATGGTAATCCTCAACCTTATCCTAATAATACAGCATCATATCCTTCAGGATATATGAATCGTAATATGGAAAACTACCCACAAGGTGGTCATCCATATAGTGGTAGTAATAGTAGTAATGGCAGCAGTAGTAGCCACAGTAATTATAATGGCCATGGTGGTGGACGTAGTAGTAGTGGAGGAGGTTCATCTAATTACTATCGTAATAATAATCATTCCAATTCTAATGGTAATAACCAAAATTCAAATCCTCTTTCACTTAATAGTAATAATCCACAAAATTATATGTATAATGGCTACGGTATGAACGTTTATAATAATGGTTATATTCCATATAATGGACCTGCTCCTATAGCACGTATAAATTCTAATAGTAGTTCATCTTCTTCTAACGGTGGAAATATGGGTCACAATCGAGGTAGTAATTCTAATCATAATAGCAGTAAAAGTAATAATAGTCACAGTAGCATGAATATTAGTGAAAATGGTAATGATGATAATGAAATGAATAATTCATCCTTATATATGGGCGTTAATTCAAGAAATAATCATGGCTATCATCCATATTCTCGTAATTAAATATATACTAGTAGAATAATGAATTAAAAAAAAAATTAAAATATTCTTTACAAATAATTAACATTATTCAAAATAATGACATAACAATATATACAATATTTTAATATAGAAATATAGAAATAAAAATAAAATTAAGAATTAAAGTTTAAAAAAAAATGGAAAAAAAATAATGATATTATTAATTTATTAAAATTTTTGTTTTTCCTTTTTTTTTCTCTCTCTTATTTTATATATTTATTTCTATACCAAAGAAAATAAAGACAAAAAAATTAAAAAAAAAAAATCAAAAAAAAAAAAATCAAAAAAAATCAAAAAAAATCAAAAAAAAAAAAAAAAAATTTATTCTATCATTATCATATTTCTAAAATTTATTTACATTATTTTTTATAAATTAATCTCAAAAAAAAAAAAAAAAAAATTAAATACGAAGACAAAAAAAAAAAAAAAAAAAAAAAAAAAAAAAAAAAAGACGATCAAAATTTAAAAAAAAAAAAAAAAATGTAAATGTAAAATCATTTTACATATTATTAAAATGTTTTTCATTTATTTTTTTTTTCTAATTATTATCTGCACATTATATTTTATATAAAATACAAAAAAAAACTTTTTTATATAATTTATATAATTTTACAAATGACAAAATATATTCTTTCTTTTTTTTTTTCTTTCATTTTGATTTTAAATAGTATGAATAATATAAAATATACTATACAAAACATAACTATACATAAATACACACATATAAACAAAAAAATAAGAAAACAAAAAAGAAAAAGCAAAATACATTTTATAAAAAAAATGAAAAAATGAAATAACAAAAAACTAGATAAAAAAAATAATAATAATAGAATCATATATAATTAAAATATAAATTAAGCTTTTTTTATGATTTAGTTTTTTGTTATTTCATTTTATTTTTTAATTTTTGTTTTTTGTTTTTTTATTTTTTATTTTTTATATGATTTCAGATATATATATATATATATATTTCTAATTTTTTTTTTTCTTATTTTTCAAACATTTATGACTCTTTTTTTTAATAATTTTTACCTATTTAGTTTTAATTAATCCCCATCTTTTTTATTATGCATTTCTTAATTTTTAAGTTTTTAATTTTTTTTCTTTTTTTAATATGTTGAAAAAAAAATGTAAATAAAAATTATATAAATAAAAATAAAAAAAAAAAAAAAAAAAAAAAAAAAAAAAAGGTAAATAGTAGTAACAATAAATAGTTAATATAATATAATTAAATAGTTTTGATTGGTAATATGTTTTGTTTTGTTTTGTTTTTTCCTTTGCTTTGCTTTTTTAAACTTGTTTAATTATATAAATTATATAAATAAATTCACTGTATATATACCCTCATTTCTTTAAAACATCATATATATCTAAAATAATAATTTCATTTTCTTTTTTTTTTTTACTTTAATACTTTTTTTTTAAAAAATTATTAATATAGATACATTATTATTATAGTTTATAGATATATATGCATTAACAATAAAAAAAATTTTTGTAATATTAAAACTTTCTTTTTTTAATAAATTTAAAAAAAAAAAAAAAAAAAAAAATTCTATCTTTAATTATAATTGTACCTTTGTTTTGATTATTTATTATATAATATATATAAACATAAATAAAAGAAAAAAAAATAAAATAATTTTTGCTAAATTACCTCTTGCATTATATTTAATACTTAGGGTAATGGTATTTTCCCCATAATCTCAATAAAACTATCTGTAATATAATATCTCTTTTTTTGTTAAGGTAAACATCAAATAAAGGTTAATCTTATATATTAATGTAATAAGATACAATTTAAGATTGCCTTCTTTAAATTATTTGTAAAACTAAAAAAAAAATAATAAAAAAAATAAAATAAAATAATAAAAATAAATAAAAATAAAAAAATGAATATATAAAAATAAAAAATAAAATAAAATAAATCTTAAAATAAAATCAAACAAAATAATAAAAAAGAAATAATTTAAATATATATATATATATATATAATGTAAAATACAATCAAATAATATATATATTAATTAATTAATCACTTAATAGATATAATCATTTCTTTTACTCCCAATAATAATCATAAAAATCATTAATATATTCAATTAAAATAAAAGATAAATATGCCATAAAAAATCATAAAAAATTTATTATAAATAATCAAATCAAATTGATCTTTAAATATTAAAAAAAAAAATATTTAAGGTGTATGTATTGTATTCTCATATACAATTTACTCACAGGGAATTAATGATGAAAATTTCATTAATATTACATAAAACATCTTTTTTTATTATTATAAAAATTTAAAAATAAAAAAAAAAAGGAAAGAAAGAAAGAAAGAAAGAAAAAAAGAATGAAAAGAAAAAAAGAAAGAAAAGAAAAAAAGAAAAGAAAGAAAGAAAGAAAGAAAGAAATATATTACATTTTTTCTCAATTCAAGAGAAAAAAAAATTCAATGAAAAAAAAAAAAAAAAAACACCAATGGAAAAAACATATATGATATTCATTTTCAATATTTTTTTTTTTTTTTTAATGAAAAAGAAAAAAAAATGTGTATATATATATATATATACTTTATTAATTAATAATACTAATTAATCTATAATTATTAAATTAATTTTAAAAATATATGGTTAAGATTCTTTTTTCAACAGACATACTTAACATATAAATTATACCCTCGTTTTTTTTTTTTTTTTTTTTTTTTTTTTTTTTTTTTTTTTTTTTTTTTAACCTCTTGTATTTGTTATATACATGAAATTATATTATATAAAAAATTGTTATAAAAAGTATTAAAAGATTTTAATGAAATGATAAAGAAAAATAATAATAAAAAAAAAAAAATTACTAAATAAATTTAAAATATATATATATATAAATTATACCTATATTACTTATATATATATATATCAATGATATAAAATATATAATCTTGAACAAAAGTATATTACTTATATATACCAATAATATAAATTATATAAATTTGAACAAAAGTAAAGAAATAAAAAAAAAATAAGAAAAAAGAAAATAAAATGTAAAAATAAAAAAAAAAGAAAAAGAAAAAGAATATAAAATATAAAAAATATAAAATATAAAAAATATAAAATATAAAAAATATAAAAAATGTAAAAGTACAAAATAAAAGTAAATAAAATAAAAGTATAAAACAAAAGTAAAAACGAAGATAAAAATAAAAAAAAAATTAAAATAAAAATAAAATAATAATAATAATAATTATAATATTACACACACATATTTAATTAATTCATATATAAATAATACTTTTTTTTTTTTTTTTTTTTAATTTTTTTTTTATTATAATTTTTATTTTATTTAATTTTTTTTTTATTATTATTATTCTATATATTTAATATTATGAATTTTTTATTTATTTCTTATTTTTCAAAGATTATTAATATATTAGTATTATTAGAGTGAATTAGTAATAGAAAAGAATTATGAAATAATTTTTAATATATATTTATGATTTAATACTAAATAAAAAATAAAAAAAAGAAAAAGGGAAGTATAATTTTGGTATGATGGTTTACGTTTTTAAAAAATATATATTATTATATTATTAGTATTATTATTAGTAGTAGTATTATTATCATTATTATTATTATTAATTTACAGAAAGAAAAAGTAAAAGTAAAAGTAAAAGAAAAGAAAAAAAGTGGAAAAAGAAAAGAAAAAAAGAAAAAAGTATAATAATAATATTAATTGTTTATAAGAAAAAAAAAAAATATTAATACTAATATTGAAAAAAAATAAAAAAAAAAAAAAAAAAAGTGTCGTCTTTGGAAATGTGATTATATTATTATTCTTTAATAATTTAAAGATTATAGATTATTTTTTTTTTTTTTTTTTTTAATATTAATTTGTATGTTTGTTCTATTTTAGTTTATTTTATATTTATTTATATATATATATATATTCATATTCTTTCACTTTAATTTGGTATTATTTGAAATTTGATTTTTTCACTTTCTTTAATTTTAATTTTTATTTTCTATTTTTCTTTTTGATTATATAAAAATAAATCATTTCTGACTTAATTTATTGAATTGCTTTTTTTTTTTTTTTTTTTTGCTTTTTCTTTTCTTTTAATTATTTTGTCTATATATATATTATTATTATTAAATATATTTTTTTTCTCTTTCTTTTTTACTTAAAAGAAATAATCTTTATGTAATAAATAAAAAGGAAGAAGAAACTAAATAAATAATAATAATAATATTGAAATAGAACTGATTAATATATCATATTGAATTTGCTATTATTACTAATTGAAAAACTTTTTTGTTCTTTTTTTTATTTATTTTATTCTATTTTATTTTACTTTATTTTTTATTTTATTTTTTATTTTATTTTAATTTTTTATTTTTAATTTTTAATATTTATTTTTTATATAAATATTTTTTTATTATATTATTGGATTTTAACTTCATTTTTTTTTTCTTCTTTTTGTTTCTTTTTCTTTTTTTTTTTTTTTTTTTAGTGTGTTCATTAGATATTAATTTTGTTTTTTTTTTTTTTTTTTAATTATTAATATTATTAATCTTTTCTTTTTCTTTTTTCTTTTTTTTTTACTTTTTCTTTTCTTTTCTCCTTTCTTTTCGTTTCTTGTTCTTCTCTGTTTTTCCTTTTTTTTGCTTACGTTAAAAATAAATAAATAAATAATAAAAATAATAATAATAATAATAATAATAATAATAATAATAATAATAATAATAATAATTTTTATTCGATTGATTTATTTTCTAATATTTTTTTTTGTTTTTTTTTTTTTTTGTTTTTTTTTTTTTTTGTTTTGCTTTTTTGTCTTTATTACTTAGTATTATTTTATTTTATTTTATTTTTTTAATTTTTTTTTTCTTATTTCTTTCCTTCTATAGTATTTACTAACCAATCCATGCCCTCTGTAAGACCTTCTCCTGTTACAGCTGAACATTTAAAGATAGTCCAAGTACGATTCTTTAATAAAGAAAGGCCTAAAGCATTAGAAACATCCATAACAGACATAGCACCTTCCATATCTTGTTTATTAGCAAAAACTAAAAGAGCTGCATCTTTTAATTCTTCTTCATCTAACATAGCTATTAATTCTTCCTTTGAAGTTGCTATACGATCTTTATCTACTGAATCTACTACATATATAATAGCATCAGTATTGGTATAATAACAACGCCAGTATGGTCTAATTGAAGTTTGACCTCCTAAATCCCAAACTTGGAATTTTATATTCTTATAATTAACAGTTTCAACATTAAAACCAATAGTTGGAATGGTGGTTACAACTTCACCAATTTGAAGACGATATAATATAGTAGTTTTACCAGCACCTAATCATCACAATAATATCATTAAATTATTATAATAATAAATAAAAAAAAAAAATAAAATAATTAATATATTATTATTATTAAATATTTAAAAATTATAAATAAATAAAATTAATATAAAATAAATAATTAATAAAATTAAAATTGTTGGATTATTTATTTATTTATTTATTATTATTATTATTATTATTATTATTATTATTATTATTATTATTATTATTATTATTGTTGTTGTTGTTGTTGTTGTTGTTGTTGTTGTTGTTGTTGTTGTTGTTGCTTATTTGTTATATCTTTTATCAATTAATGGAATATATATAAATTAAAAAACAGTAAATATATTGAAACTTTTATAATATTTGATGGTAATTATTATTAATTAATTTTAAATTTTGATATATATATTATTTATATAATTGACTTTTTTTCTCGATAAACTTTTTTTTTTTTTTATTTTAATTTAAAATGTCAATAAAAAATTTTGATATTGTTTGAAATAAGATATAAATAAACTATTATAATTGTTGTTATACTTCATTCTGTTCTTCTATAAAAAATATTAATAATTATTATTTCGAAAACATTATATATATTATCGGTTATATATTAATTTATTAAAAAATAAAAAAAGAAGTATTTCTTTTTCAAATTATATATCAAAAATATATATATATAAAAATAAAAAAAGAATAATGGATTATAATGGAATTATTTTTCTGATACTAATACAAATATATACAAATATTTTTTATTTTACTGATATAAATATTTACATATATTAATGTTTTATTAGTATTATTATTACTATTATTATATTTTTTTTTACTATTTTTTAACTAAATTGTTTATATATAACTGAAAAGAAATATTAATAATAATAATTATGATAATAATAATAAAATAAATGAAGAAATTTTTTATTTAAATAATATATATATAAATTATAATAAAATTATATATCAATTATAACAAAAGATTTTTTTTAAAATAAAAATCTTATGTTTATAAGCAAGTATTTACCATCTAAACCTAAAATTAATATACGAACTTCCTTTGATCCCCAAAGACGATTTAATAATCCTGAAAATATTTGACCCATAGTTTATATATAGAATGTTTATATTGTTTATAATATCTATTTATAGTTTTATTATTATTTTTTTTTTTTTTTTTTGAGATTTAAATATAATAATTATTGTTCATTATTTATTTATTTATTTATTTTTGTTTTTGAATAATTATGAATGCAGGCAAATAATTTTATAATGAATTATTATTTAATTTAAAAATATATATATATAAATAATAATAATAATAATAAAAATATAATTAGTTTATATTATTTATAAATATATATATATATCATATAAATATAAACATTAATATAATTTTGAATGATAAATTTTCAAATTTCCCTTCTTCAAATAAATATATTTTTGATAAATCTATCTTGTTAAATATTTTATTTATTTTAATAAAATGAAAATCCTTTAAATAATATATCTTAATGTTATATAATAGTATTTGACATAAAAAAATCAATTTATCATTTTAACTTTGTAATAATTTCATGAAATTAAAATTTAATTGTTTTCATAGATTAATTTATATATATTGAATTTTTGAAATTTATTAAATTTAATATAACAATAAATATTCTATAATTCGGTAATATTATTTAATTAGAAACAATTAATTATTTAAAAATATTAAATTATTAATTAATTGACTTTATTTTCCAAAGAATAATAACAATAAATAAATAAAGTATATGTATTTATATATATATATATTGATTTTGATTGAATTTTATATTGATGAAGAAATGAAACATATAAAAATATTTAAGTGATTATAAAATTTAATGATTATATTTAATATTCTATTTTTTTTAATCTTCTTTTTCTTTTCTTTTTCTTTTTTTTTTTTTTTTTTTCTTTTTCCTTCTTTTCATTATCTTATTTTCATTTTACCTTTTATCTATTCTTTGTATAAATAAATATAAAAATAAATTAATTGAAATTATTTTTAAGAAAAAAAGTTATTATTTTGGTTTATTATATATTATTTATTTATTTATTTATTTATTTATTTATTTATTTATTTATTTATTTATTTATTTATTTATTTATTTATTTATTTATTTATTTATTTATTTATTTATTTATTTATTGATTTATTGATTTATTTATTGATTTATTGATTTATTTATTTATTTATTTATTTATTTATTTATTTATTTATTTATTTATTTATTTATTTATTTATTTATTTATTTATTTATTTATTTATTTATTTATTTATTTATTTATTTATTTATTTATTTACTTATTTATTCATTCATTCATTATATAATTATTATTACTAATTATATTAATAATTAATTTTGATAATTTTATTTCTTTTTATTATTTTTATTTTAATTATAATTAATCTTTTAAATATTAATATATATAGGAAAAAATATATAAATATTTATTTATTTATCTATTTATTTATTTATTTATTTATTTAAAATAGTATTTGATAGATTATTACCTTAATTTCTGTAATTATTACTTTAATTATAATAATTTATTTCATATAAATTGATTAAATTCTATTATATATTGAACAATATATTTTTATAAGAAAATCAAAAAATAATAATTTATGTACAAATCAATAATGTATACAACATTTAATAATACCCAAATAAAATATATAAAATAATAAATCACAACAAATTAAATATATCCCTTTGTTAACTAATGTCATATATATGAAATAAATGACCCCTTCTATAATTAATAATAATTATTGATATATTCTTAATTAATTTAATTATTATTTAAACGTTTAAACGTTTAAAAGAAAATAAAAAAAAAAAAAAGTAAAAAAAAAAAGTAAAGGAAAAAGAAAAAAATTTCAATTAAGTATCTATTATTTATTATGCATTTTAAAAAATTGATCAAATAATTAATATAAAGTTACACAAAAAATAATTATTATTAATAAATACTTTTATATTATTTTTATTTTTATTTTTATTTTATTTTTTTTTTTTTTTTAATATCAAAAATTTCTATTATTTATTTATCTACAATATTTTTACTTTTATTTTATTTTTTTATTTTTATTTTTTATTTTTATTATTTATTTTTATTTTTTAATTTATTATTGTTATTTAAATATTGAATGAGAGAGGAAAAAGTTAAATAGATAAAAAATATGAAAAAGAATAATAATATATATATTATATATTATATATTTTATAAAATTATTAAATAGATTCTTATTATAAAGATATTCTTTAAATACATATATATATATATATTAGTATTATAATTTATTTTAAATATAAATATTAATTGTTAGAAGAAAGACGGAAAACACGAACACAATTTGTACTACAAAATTGTTTATCCATAACAGAAAATGGAACTTGACCTGGTGTAAATGGTTTTTGGCACATAAAACAACATGGTCCATTAGATGAATTAGAAGAAGAATTATTACCAGAAGTTTGATCTTCTTGTTTTACAAATAATGATGCTGTAGAAGATGTTACTCCTCCTGAAACACTAGCTGCTTTAAGACGATTCATAGCTGCTTGTGCTCTTTTTTCCCGATCTAAACGTTGACGCATTTCTAAACTCATACCAAAAGTATTTAATGTTGATTGACCTAATTTTCTTAATACACTTTTAGATCCACTAGGTTTTTTTGTAGTAGAAGATGATTCTTCTTCAGTTGTCGTACTATCTTCAGTATCTTCTTTAGCAGCTTTAGAAGCTTGCTTTTTCTTTTGAGATTGTAGACGACGTTTTTTATCTGTTTTTTTCTTTTGCTTTTTACGAGTGGCTTCTTCTTCCATTTCTGGTGAAAGGAAAGAAGTAATATGAGCATCTTGATAATTCCATTGATCTTGATGACGATAGTAATAACGACGGAATGTATTTCTAGTTTCTTTATCAGATGCCATATCATATGCTGTCATATTCATTAACATATTAAATCTTTTTAATGCTGAACTTTCTGATTTAATATGAGTATTTAAATTAACTTTACCAGTAAATTTATCACCTTCCTTTAATTTAATTGTAGGATCAGCACCTGCTTCTAATAAATAATCAACCATTTCAGATTGACCATAAGCAGAAGCTATATGAAGTAAAGTAATACCTTCTTCATCATTATAAAATGGTTCATTTAACTGAACAAGATTAGAACTTTCAAGTTGTTTTTGAAACATATCAACTAATCCTTTTTTACATAAATATTTTAATTTTGATAATTCTTCTTCTTTTGGATCAATAGTTTCTTCACCATTTACATCTTCTTCACTCTCATCACGTTTATTATTTTTACCTATTTTTTTATTATTACTTTTTTTATTATTATTATTGGTATCCTTATTATTTTTTGATTTTTGTAATCCACTAGTAGTTGATGATTCATCTTCATCCCCATTATCTACAACAGTATGTAATTTAACTTCACTAATATTCTTTATATAAGTTGATGATAATTTATTAAAAATAGTAGATAATTCATTTAGAGTAGGACGTCCAGTTGTAAATGGAATATTTCTAATTCTTGGATCATCCATTGTTAATGAATCTGTACTATTAATAATTATTTTTCTATTAGTATTTGAAGTATGAATGAAAACTAAATCTGATGTTTTAACATAATCCTTCCATTCAGTCATAACTTCTTTTACTTCCTATTATCAAAATTAATTAAAAAATTTAAATAAAATTAATATTAGTAAAATAATAATAATAATAATAATAATAATAATAATAATAATAATAATAAATTATATATATGTGTAATTAAATCTATAAATTAATATATAATTTACTTGTTCAATCATCTGTTCATTATATCTTCTTAAATTAGCACCAGCAGATTTAGCTTTACCTTTAGCATTATCATTACTAGCTTGACTACCACCTTGCTTTCTTCTTGTTGTGTATCTATTTAAAAATAAATTTTATATATTATAAATATAGTTGTTTTAATTTTATTATCTTTTATTGTATTAATTATTTTATCAATATTAAAATAATATTAATAATTATTATTCATTCTTTCATTCATCCATTATTTACCTATGGAATGTCTTTTTAACAACCATTTTACCAGTAGAACAATCAACAACACCACCAGCAAAATGACCTGATGATAATAAAATAATTGTCCAATAAAATGGTTTTCCTCCCCAATTATTTTTCTGAAGAGCATGGATACGAGCCTTAATTTCTTTTTCGGAAATAGATATTTCACCACGAGTTTGTTGGAAATAAAGTACTGATTTATAAATTAATAATACTTTACTGAAATCCATTTCTAAAGCAACAAATGGTTGATCCTTGGTAAGATATGCAGATTGTCCCTTATCAGCTTTAGTTTTAGTTTTATCATCTTCATTAAGTTCTAAACTTGACCCTTCACTATCTGAATATTGAGAATCTTTATATAATACAAATAATACATTTTTATTGTTATTATCATTAATAATGGGTAGTTTAAAGTAGTTTATATTTTATATAATAATATAAAATAATATATAAAATAATAAAAATATAAAATTTAAAATTTAATTAAAACGTAAAGAAAAAAATAAAATAAAAATAAAATAATAATAATAATAATAATAAAATTATATATATATATATATATATAATAAAATATTATATAAAAATACCTTCTAAACTTAATTTACTACTAAATTCTTCATCACTAATCTCTTCATTATTTAAAGCTTTTAATACATTTTTTTTATGTAAATCAGAATGATAATGCTTTTAAAATATTTTTTTTTATTGAATTATAAATATATATAATTAGAATAGAAATTTTATTTAGAAAATGATTTTTAAATGCATTTCATGTTAATAATCTTAATTAAAATTAATTATTTAAAATTAAAATAAAATAAAATAAAATAAAATAAAAACACTGTAATAATAATAATACAATGATTTCATTATGACAATATATGAATTTCATATAAATAAAATATTATAAAATATAATAAATATAAAAATAAAATAAATTATAATAATAAATTATATACATAATATAAATATAAAATATAAAAAATATATTAAATAATAATAATAAAAATAATAAATTATATATATAATATAAAATAAAAAAAAAAAAATATTAAATAATAATAATAATAATAATTATAATAATAATTACATTTCTCAATTCTTGATAATCTTTGAAAGTAAGTTTACATTTATTACACATAATCTTTTTCTTATTTTCTGAAATTGAAGAATCTTCTGTTGAATCGAAATCATCGTCATTATCTGATCCTAATTGTTGACTTGTAATTTCTGGAAGTGAATCTGTATTTATAATTTCAATTTGTTCATTGTATATTTTTAAAGATTCAAGTATCTCTTGTGGAAGATTAAATAAAGAATAAATTTCTTCCTTTGTTGAAATTTTCTTAGATGAATCCATTTCAATAAACTATACTGATTATTATTTTAATTCTTCTTTTTATATATAAAATCTTTTTATTTTATTAATTTATTTGTGATTATAACACTGAAATTTTATTTCTTCTAATAAAAAAATAAATATAATATATAAAAAGAGCAATATTCTATTTTATACAATAATGTTTATAAAATTATATGTTTAAAAGAATATTGAAGTTATAAAAAATATAATATTTATTCCACTTTTTATAAAAATAATATTACAAATTAAAGTTTTATAACAATGAATAATATTCTTTTTTATTTCTTTAAAACATATAATGTATATATATATTTGTGGTATAACTACTAATTTTTTTTTTATTTTTTTTTTTTTTTTTTTTTTTTTTTTTGTGGTATAAGCAATTATTAATATAATATTTTGACCAATAAATTGTCATAAAAAAATTTAAATCTATTAACATAATTCACTTTATATAACGAAAGTTCTTTATAAAAAAACTTAAAAAAATTCACTTTAAAATATTTCAAAACATCATCAAAATTTATTATTTTTTTAATATTTATATATTAACTTTTTTAAAAATAAATAAATAAATAAATAAAATAAAATAAAAATAAAAATAAAAATAAATACTATTAATAATAAAAATTTTTATAAACATTATTTAAATATTTTATTATTAATAATAGTAGAAGTTTATAAATTTATAAAAAAATAATAATAATAATAAATTATATGCATATAAATATTAATACAATTAATAATAATTATATTAATTACAATAGAATTTATACATATGTTATATTTATTCTTATAAATATATTTCATTTTTGAATATTATTAAATTGAACAATGGTTGTTTAAAAAAAATATATATATATAAACAAGATTATATATGTAATAAAATCTTGTTTATATAAATATGAAAATGTACAATTAACTTGATAATTTGGAAATATATTTAAATATAAACCTTAGTTTTGATAATTTGATAACATCTATATTAATAACATTATTAAAATATTATTCATAATCACTTTTTATTGTAATTTTCAAAACAAGTAAATAAGTGATAATTTTTATTTAACAAAATTGTTTTATCAAAAAAAAAAAAATAGTAATAATAATATATATATAAATAATTTTTATTTAACAAAATTGTTTTATCAAAAAAAAAATAGTAATAATAATATATATATAAATAATTTTTATTTAACAAAATTGTTTTATCAAAAAAAAAATAGTAATAATAATATATATATAAATAATTTTTATTTAACAAAATTGTTTTATCAAAAAAAAAATAGTAATAATAATATATATATAAATAATTTTTATTTAACAAAATTGTTTTATCAAAAAAAAAAAATAATAATAATAATAAATATATATATTAAGTATAATATTTTGTAATAAATATAATTATAATATAATCATATACTTTTATAATACTTGACAATAACATTTTAATAATGAAATCATTATAATAACATCATATTATTATCATTAAAAATTTACATAAAAAAAAAAGTACTAATAAAATAAATCAAAATAATAAAATTATATGCAAAGAGTGAGAATATAAAAGTTATTATTATTACCTTCAGATTTAAAGGTGTGTAATATCTACTATAATCAATAATAATACTTTTATTATCAATTGTGGAATTACAATTATGTTGGTTCTGAATAAACTATTATCATAATAAATTGTTTATGAATTTATTTTAATTCATTTATATCTTTATTATTATGTTGTATTATATAATTAAATTTATATCATTATTTATTTATAATTTTGTATTATATAATTAATATACATATATATATATTTATTCTATTGATATATTTTTTTACATTAAATCCTTAATTATTAATACATTTTAATGTAAATATTAAAATTATCTATTAATCTTTTATAATAATTAATATCAATAATATTCAACTTTAATTATATTGTTATAAAAAAATTATTATCATAAAAGTACAGATTATTGATGTAATTAAAAAATAAAATTGGTTACTTTTATTTTTATGTTTAACTATTACATAATTGCCTTATATAAAATTAATTTATAAAAATTATTATAAATTAATATATTTATTATATATGAATCTATTATATTATTCTATTTTATTTTTTATATTATATTATATTAAAAAAAAATAATATATAATATACACAAATGTTTAAATTAATAATTATATAATTAATACGTTTTTATTTTATATAAATATAGAAATATCAAAAAATGAAAAAATTCATATGCCATTTTCATCTTAATTAGGTACATTTATATTGAAGTATATAAATATGAATATATATAAATATATGTAATATATTATAATGTAATATATAATATAATATACTTATATTTTTCATTTATAAAATAATCCATAATTTTAATTATTTTTTTTTTTTTTTTTTTATTTTTTATTTCGCTCGTTTTTTTTTATGTTTGTATTCAAAATTATATACTACAATCAAATATATAATTTTTAATTGATTAAATTAAATTAATTAATTTATAAAAAATTTTTACTATAAAAAAAAAAATCTCTTACTTTAGTATTTTAAGTTTTTAAACTTAAATGGAATAATAATAAATTTGCAATAACATTTTTATATATTTTATATATTTTATTCTTCTGTATTATTAATATACTTCATTTTATTTTACTTTATTATTTATAACAGAAATATATATATAATTCACTCTACTTATATTATTTTACTTAATTTTTATGTTACATATATAAATTATAATTATATAACTATTTATTAATAAAACGAGTCTAATTCATTAATTGTAATCAAAAATATTTAAAAATTAAACATCGAAGTATTAATATACAATAAAAAGTATTAATGATTCTATATAAAGTAATATTAATTATATATATGCAATAATATCATCAATGATAATAACTGAAAATAAAACTAAAAAAATACATTTTGTTACAAAAAAAAAAAAAAAAAAATAGAATTATATTTAATATTATAATTATAATATATATTATAATAATATATATAAATATGTTAAAAAATATAAAAAATTATAATTTTTATATGATATATTCATAATATATAAATAATAAAAAAAAAACTTTATGTTTCGTATTAATTATTAATTATTACTTTTATATTTATATATAATATAAAGATAAAAAAAAAAAAAAAAAAAAAAGAAAAAAGAATAAAGAAAAAAATGAAAAGGTATGACGTAATTATTATTTTATATGAAATTATATAAAATAAATGAAAGTTAATTATATTAAAGTATGTTTTTCTATTTATAAAAACTAATCATAAAGTTAAAAAACTTTCTTTTTACTCTATTTGAAGCTTTATAGATAATATTTACATATTAGTTCATATTTATATTTCAATATGAATTTTTTTATTATTGTTTTAAATTTAATTTAATAGTTTATAATAATAAATGGTTCTATAATAAATAATATAAATTATAATAAATCTTTTTAACTATATTCTCTTTCATTAAATAGTTAAAAAACGAAAAGTATAACTATTATGAACCTAACCTTTTAAATTAATATTTCATTAAATAGTTAAAAAGTAAAAATTTCATTTTATTTTATTTTAAAAGAAAGAATATTTTATATAAGTTTTTATATAAAAAAAGACAACAAAGTTTTAATAATAATATTTTATTATTAAAGTATTATTATAATAATAAATTATTACTACTGTTATAAGATCAATTATAAATAAATAAATAAATAAATAAATAAATATATAATAGTTTTTCATTTGAATTTAAAGGGTTAGATAAATACTTGAATTTTTTATATTTTATCATAAATAAAAGTTGTAATAATTAAAATATAGTTATAATTGAAAAATTTTAAAATTATTTAATATTTTATATATATTTAAATATGAGTATTATATTTATTATTATATTTATTATTAATAATTATATATATATAATTAACTGTTTTTCTTTTATATATATATATAAGTTTTTATTATAATTGATAATTTCTTTTTTCTATAAAAATTTTTTTTTTTCAAGGGATAAAAAAAAATAAAATAAAATAGCAATAAATATATTAAATAATAAATTTAAAATAATTAAAATGAATATCAAATAATAAATGCATAATAATAAATCAAATAATAAATAATTAAAATTATGATTGCATTTCCATATATATTAGAATTAAATATAATAAATAATAAATTAAAAAAAGATTACACAAAACAGAAATAAAATAAAAATTAAAAAAAAAAAAGTAATTACTATAGAAAATATATAATATTTTTTAAAATCCTTAATAGTTTTAAATAAATAAATAAATAAATAAATAAATAAATAAATAAATAAATAAATAAATAAATAAATAAATAAATAAATATATTATGATATTATATAATATAATATAATATAGTATTATTTATTAATATATTATTATATATAATATATTATATATTATATATTATATATTATTATTTATTGTTTATTACTATTATTGTAAATAAAATATAAAAAAGAAAATTTTGCTCAGTTTTTTTTTTTTTCTTCATAAAATATTTTTTTCTCTGTTTTTCATTGTAAAATTTAACTTATAAAGAAAAAATAAAAAAAGCTTTATATATTATATTATATCATATTTGAAGAATATATAATATAATAGTATTAAAAGGAAAATAAAGAAAAAAATTAAAAAATAATAAAATAAATAAAAATAGTATAATATATAACACAAAATTAACTATATTATGTTAATTATATAGTTATTTTAATTTTATACTATTTATTCACTGTAGAGTAGAAGAAAAAATAAAATAATATATATTATTATAAATTTATAAATATTTAATTTTTAACTTTATTTACATAGTTTTTTTTCATTATAAAATTATATAAAAAATAATATTTTATTTATTAATAAATAATATTATCAATATTATTTATTATATACATATATAGTAATATAGTAATATTAATAGCTGCAATTTTAAAACAATAACATTATAAATATATATTTTTTTCATTTTAGTCAAAATACAAGAAATATAAAATATATTAATTTAATAACAGACATTTAATAATATAAATAGTTATTAAATTAAGAAAGAAATAAAACAATTATTTTTTTTTGAAAAATAATTATAACATAATATATTTTATATAAAAATAAAGTTTAATAAGAAATTATTTAAATTTCAAAATTTATGTAAAATTTCATTTCTTATTAAAAAAAAAAACAAAAAACAAAAAACAAAAAACTAAAAAACAAAACAAAATAAAAACAAAATTGTAAAAACAAAATATTCGCATTACTCAAAATAACGCATAAAAATACAAAAATACTTTTAAATTTATTTAATTTTTATTAAATTATATTAAAAATAAATATAATTTAAAATTTATATATGTAAATATTTCAGTTAATAAACACTTTAATTTGACTCTTTTTTTTTATTATAAAATTATTCAAATATTCTGTATAAAATTATTCTCGATTTATACTATTCATTACACATTATAATATTTGTTTTTTCTTATATAAATTATAATCGTTTCATTTTACATAAATAATAAATTAATTAATTTCATTTTTTGAATCACTAAATAAAGTTATAAATATTTTCGTCAATTTTTAATTAAATTTTTAAGAAATTAATTACTGGACTCGATAAATATGTCTGGTATAAATGAAAATGACTGGGAAACCTGTTATTCAGATGATGATGACTATGTTGAAAATATGAAAAATTTAAAAATTGAAAGTAGTGGTGTTAAAATGAAGAAAGGAAAAACTTCAAAAGAACTTGAAAAAGAAAAGCAAGAAACTACTACTCAACATATCATTGTTAATAGTTTTGATGGTCAGAATATTATTAATGATGACCACTCTATTGATGAAAGCAGTATAGCTAATTATAGCATAGATTATAGTATGATTTCTGAAATGAATGACTTTTCATTTTTAACTAATAGTCAAAATTTAGCAGTTCTATTAAATAATAATAAAGGAAATACATTAGAAGATGAAATTAATGGTGCTATTGATAGAGAAGCATTAATTAATCCAGATACTTCACTAATTGTTAAACCTTTTATCAATACAAATGAAGAACCATCTGATTTATCTTCTCTTTTATCTCCATCTGTTCAAAATAATAATAATAGTTTAATATCAAATGAACCTGAATTAACTGAAGGAACCAATGCTATTTTACCAGATAAATCAATTAATTCAGAAGAAAATTCAAATGTTGATGCTAATGGAAACTTTAATCCAATGTTTATTAATCGTATTTCATCTTTCCCAATTGTTCAACAATCAGTTCAAGCTATTAAAAGTACAACTATTGGAAATTTAGCTGATAGAACTATAAGACGTGTTGCAAGTACTCGTTTACCAGTTATATCTGTTCCAAAATTACCAACTATTCCATTGATTGCTGGTAAGAATAAAAATAAAGAGAATGAAGATTCAAATGAATTAGCTCATTCTAATTCTATTACTATTGAAGATGCTACAAAGGTATATTCATAATAATTATTATTATTATTTTTTTTAATTAATTTCATTTTATATATATTATTATTTATAATTTTTTGAATTATATTAAATAAAGAAATTATAATATATGCATGTTTAATATTGTTTTTTTTATAAATTTATATTAAATTCATTTATTTAACTATATTTATTATTAGAATATTCCTGGTCTTGCTACAGTAGATAGTATTGGTTGTAAAACTTTAGATAAACTTGAAGAAAAGTAATATTTTTATATAAATAATAATAATAATATTATAATATATATATTTTATATAATCTAATATATATATATATAAAGAATTACTTAAACTAATTTTTTTTTTTTTTTGATTATTTTATAATTTATAAAATTTATTATTAGTTTCCCTATGATTAATGATCCTAATTTATTAGATAAAATTTTAAATCGTTTAGAGGAATTAAGAGAAATTGGTGAAAATACTTATGTTGTTCAATCTTCATTAAATTCTTTACAAAATATGCAAAATCGTTTAAATCGTTATAATTCAGTTATAATTAAAAGAAATAATTCTATCAATGATAATGAACCTCGTTCACCTTTAAAACATAGACATAGTTTTTCAGTTGCTACAATCAAAAAATCATTAGCTACATCTACATTTCATGAAGATTTAAAAAATAAAAATTTTACAGCTACACAAACTTTTGAAACTGTAACAGCATCAACAGCTAATTCATGTGTTAAAACAGAAAGTGGATGTTGTTGTTGTTGTAAATGTCATCAACAGAATAAAGATAGTATTATTGAACAAAAAATTAGACAACAACAAAAAAGTAAGAATACATCTTTTTATATATAGTAATATAATATTAACATAGATTTAAACAAAATCCATCAAAATTAATTAATAGAGAAAAAAATTATAATAATAAAAAATGATTATTAATATTAATTTTCCATCTTTTTTATTTTTTATTGTTTTATATATTTAATCATTGAAAAATTTATTATTATATGGCGCTTATTCTAATCAATTTTAACGTTATTCAATAATAATCAATCATTTACCATACAAAAATTAATATTAAATTCATTATATAATTAATAATAATAATAATTAATAATAATAATTAATAATAATAATTAATAATAATAATAATTAATAATAATAATAATAATAATAATAATAATGATAAATTATCAACTTATATAATTTATTTAATAACAATTAATCATCAATAAATTTATATATCTTTATTTTATTTCAATTTTATATTAAAAAATCGTTTAATTTTTTTTTTTTATATTTTTTTTAATTAAAAATCAAATCAATTTTAAATTTTTATAATTCTTATTTAATTTAAAATAATTATAATTATATTTAAGATTTAATTAATTCTACAATTAATAATAAAGGAACAAAGGAATCATCAAAACAAGAAAAATCTGAAAAGGCTAATTTTTTTCTGAGGCGAAGTCAAAAACCAGGGATATATAAAGAAATTATGAATATAAGAGAAAGTTTACAAGAAAATATTAATGCTATTCCAAAAGTTATGTACGGTCGTATTTCTAATGTACTTAATGTTATTGAAAAGAAATTATTAAGTGGTACTGAATTAGAAAGGGAAATAGCCCTCAGTCAAAATAATAATGCTAATCAAATTATAAATAATGATCAATTAAATGAAATGAATCATTCCGTTTTAAAAGATACTAATAAAATTTCAGCTGAACCTGCTTGTTATACAGGTCCCCAAAATTCTTCTCTTAAAGCCACAATTACTACCACCACTACAACTTCTACTTCAACTACTTCTACAGTGACAACTACTATGACAACTAATATTAACCATCAACGTGAAGATAGTATTGGTCAAGATCATGTTTCTTCACCATTATTTTCTTCTACTAATCATCATCATCGTATGAGATCATCTATTTCTGATTATGAAACAGATAGTACTTTATATAGTCCACTTTTGTCTGCTTCATCATTTTCTCTTGGAGGAATTCCTACCATTAATGCAGTTAAAAATGCTATAGCTATGAAGGGTCAAGATCTTTCTACTAATTCTAATATTAATAACTCTGATGGTAATAATGGTTGTAATCATAGTAGTAATTATAATAATGGTGGTAATAATGTTCATGATTTATATTCTTTCTTAGAAGAAGTTAATAAATTATTATCAATTTATTTAATTACAAGAAAGAAAAATAATGAAAATGTGGTTACTACTTCAACTCAATCTTAAAAAAAAAAAAAAAGAAAAAAAAAAGAAAGAAAAAAAAATTGAAAGAAAATGAAAATTAGAAAAATTAAATAAATTAATATTTATATATATATATCTATTATTAATATTTTATGAATTTATTAATTCATTTTAATTTTTCTTTCTTTTCTTTCTTTTCTTTTCTTTTCTTTTCTTTTTTTTTAATATCCTCAACAAATTTTTTACTAATACATAGTGATAATTAATAAATGATATTTAATAATGCTATATATATATTTATTTTTATTCATTTTTTTTTTCTAAAGTATATACATATATATATATTTATAAATATATATATATTTTATATATGTATAAAATGAAATTGAGGAATAAAAATAAAACAAGGGTAATTAATTAATTAATTCAAATTATTATATAAATCATTATAGTAATTAGTTTATAGTAGTATATATTATATATTTTAAATATTCAATAATCATTATAAAATTCCTAATAAATAAAAATATTAATTATATTACTTAATTCGTTTATTCTAAAATGTATTAATTATTGTGTGTCATATTATATATAATATCATTTATGGTTATTAATGAAAAAAATATATATTTTCTTTACATTTTTATTATTTTTTTTTTTTTTTCAAGTTATTTTATAAATTAACTAGAAAAAATCCAATATATAAATAGATATAATAATTCAAGATTTTTATATATTAATAATTATATTCAATAATATGATCATTTAAAAAAAAACTACAAATACTGAATAATATGGTCATATATAAAAACTACTAAACTTTATAATTGTATTGCATAATTAATTATATATATATATAAAGTTTAGTATTTTTAAAAAATTATTATAATTATGATTTTATTCATGAAATAAAGTAAGACTGATTAATTTGTGATATGTTGATAGTCATTTTTTTTTTTTTTACTTAATTATAAAGTTTAAGCTTATTAAATAATAAAACCAAAAAGAAGAATGTATATATATTTTAAAAGATAACATATAATATAATATTTATTTATAATTTTGTTATTTTTTTTCTTTTTGTATAATTTTAATTCAAAAAATTATAGTTTATAATATAAATTATAAATGTGTAAAAAGAATTTAACCATAAAAAAAACCTATTCATTCCTATTTGACCTATTTGATAATAACAAAAATAAATAATTAAATAATTAAAAAATTAAATAAATTAAATAATTAAATAATTAAATAATTAAATAATTATATAATTAAATAAATAATATTTCTAAAAAATATATATATATATTTTTTTTATTTATTATTCTTGAAAAGTACCTCTTAATAACGAATAAATTGGATTAATTAGTTTTTTAAAGTATAATTAAATATAATATTAAAATATTAAAATATATGTATATTTTATAATATATTTATTATATATTATAAATTATATTATTAATATATTTGAATATAATATATTTAGGATATATATTAAATTTTTTAATTAAAAAAAAGATTAATAAAAAAAAAATTACTGATTCTAAAATCTAACCTATTAATTATATAAAATTTTTAATAAATTTAAAATTTTATTGTTTTAAATCGACATTAAATATAAAAATTTAAAAAATTTTAATGATGACAATTTATATATTATTACAAAAAAAAAAAAATAAAAAAATTTTATTATAATTTTAATAATATATTATTATTAAAATTAATTAAAAAAAAATTTTTTTTTGATTTTTTTTATTATTTGATTTTTTCCTTCTTTTTTCTTTTTTTTATTAGTTTATTGATTTTCAATATATATTTGTATTTTTTATATATCATTATTGTAATAAAAAGAGAGATGTGTGATCCATAAGACTAAAAAAAAATAACAATTTTTATTTAAAGAAATATTATTAAATTTATTTTTGTATAATATATTATTCATAATAAAAATAATAGTAACTAATAAAAGGAAATAAGACAATAAAGACAATAAAAATAATATAATATTATATATTATATTCCAAATCTCCATATTTTTTTTTTTTTTTATAATATTTGATTTTATTTTTTCATTTTTTATTTTAAAAATATTATTTTTTTTTGTAAAATAATTTAATAAATATCAATGTTTTGAATAATAAATAAATAAATAACAAATAAATGAATAAATAATAAAATAAACAATTAAAAGGAATAATAATGATAATCACAATGACAACTACAACTTCACCCTTTAAAGTAAATGGAATTCAACATTCCGATCACCCAGATAGTGAATCCAAAAGCTCTGTTAATATTGCAACAGAAATTCTTGAAGCACAACGTATAGTTACACGCCGGTTACAACAAAGAAGAGAAAAAGAAAAAAATCAACGACAAAAAATATATGAATCTTCAAAGGAAAATGTTTTATCTGGAAAACAATCATTAGGTAACACGACAACCACTACAACCACTACTACTACTATTTATAATACTCGTCTAAATAAAGATTATTCTCCATTATCATATAGAAAACCTACTGTTGTTGTTGGTCATAGTAATAATAATAGTAGTGATGAAGATAATGATGATACTACAAAAATTGATGATTCATTTGAAAATTTTGATACAGAAGAAATTAATGTGAATAATACAACTTCTAGACTAAAAGATAGAAGCGAAATTAATCATATAAATAATGAAGATGATACAGAGGATATAAACTATTTTATGAGACCTAACTCTAAATCTAATAGCTTTAATATAAATAGTTCTCATTCGGTAATAAGAAATTAAAAAATTATTATATATATATATATTTTATTTTATATTTAGATGTTTTAAGAATATGAATATACATGTTTTAGATTTTTTTTTTAATTATTTTTTAATATTATTAAAATAAAAAAGAATATTAATTAAAATATAAAATTATTTTAAGAATAATAAATATTATTAATATAATTATTTTATTTAGTATTCTTTTTTTTTTTTTTTTTTTTTTAATAAATAAGTTTAAATATTAATTATTGAATTTCTAATATTTATATATACCTTTTTTTTTTTTTTTTTTTTTAAAAAAAAAAACATATTAAATAATTATAAAATCAAAATGAAATTATATATAAACTATTTTTTTCAATAACGATAACAATGATAACAATAACAACAACAACAACAACAATAATAATAATAAATATATAATGTTAGACTCCATCTTCTTCATATAAAAAAATATATCCAAATATTCCAAATAGTGTTCCTCAATCAAATACTTTTTTAAAATTATCAAAAGAAGAAACTTTAGTTAATGATGATAATAAAAGAGAACCTTCAATAAATAAATTTTCAAAACAAAATATTAATTTAGGATATCAATCTAATTTTAATAATCGTAATCAATTAAAGGTAAAAAGGAAATTAATACCTACAATTAATCAACATGATGAATATTTAATAGAGGATGATTTATTTAAAAATAATCGTAAGTATTT
The DNA here is from genome assembly GCA_002104895.1 of Anaeromyces robustus. Taxonomy (NCBI): domain Eukaryota; kingdom Fungi; phylum Neocallimastigomycota; class Neocallimastigomycetes; order Neocallimastigales; family Neocallimastigaceae; genus Anaeromyces; species Anaeromyces robustus. The sequence goes on along the minus strand of MCFG01000059.1, from coordinate 17,758 downwards.
AATTATATTTAACATATTTTAGAGTAATAATTATTATTTTAAAAAAATATTTATTAATTGAAAAGATAAAATTTGTTTTTATTATTATTAATGAAATTATATATATATAATTTCATATATTATTTTCATTTAAATATATACATATAAATTGAAATTTATAATGAAATTATTTTTACTAATTATTATTATCATATATATACATATATATATAATATTTTATTATTATTATTATTATATTATTATTATTAATTTGGCTAT
>MCFG01000059.1:7500-12500 GCA_002104895.1 Anaeromyces robustus | reverse complement strand
ATAAATATACATATATATATATAATTAAAAAATAAAAATTTTATTTACTTGGGAAAGCTTTTGGGAATTCTACAACAGAAGCATATTCAATACAATGTTCAGGTATTCTTGGTGTATTGGCAATAGTACACATTGGATAAGTAACTGGTTTTGTATGCATATCTAATGAACATTCATAGCATGATGTAATTCTTGGTAAAATTACACGAGCTTGACCTTTAAAACCTTTTTTTTTTTTTTTTTTTTTTTGTAATTAAATATATAACATATATATAATATAATACAATATATATATATTTTAACAATAAATGAAAATATAAAATATTAATATTTTATAATTAAATTTATTAATTTTTATTTACTATGTTTCATATAATATCTTTTTTTCTTATTATACCTTCTGTACCACCATCAATCAATGGTTTTAATGATTCTGGATTATCAATATCACAGAGATTAACTAAAGTGGCATTAATCCAACGTCTAGCTTCAACTGAATCTAAACCACATATAATAATAGTAAATTGAGAATAGTATTCTTCATCTTTATCTTGAATTTTTCCAAAGTATCTATATTACGAATTTTAAGAATTTTATGTGAAGGTTATAATATATTATAATATAAAATTAATATATATATATATATATATAAAGAAAGATAATATATATATTATTAATTATTAAAAATTATTATTATAAATTATTATTATTACTGGAGTATTATATATATTTTTTATAATTAATATTTTTAAACTTACGGTGTAACTTTAACACCTGGAACTCTTTTTGTAATAAATTCGGCAGCAGCAATAGCTTTTGACTTATTTATATCTTCTGGTCTAAAATATTATTATATATATTTATTTATTTTAGTTCATAAACAAATTGTTATTTTTACATTTATGACAAAAATAAATTTAAAATTAAAAAAAAAAAGAAAACAAAAAATTAATGTGTTTCCAAATTTTACTTTATATATTATTATTATTTTATTTTATTATACTCATTGCATTATTTAAAAAAAATATTTTATATTTATTTATAAATATAATATAAATTTAAATTTTGCTCTATTATTATTATTATTATTATTATTATAAAATACCTAAATAAGAATTGACGATTTAAATTTGAAATGTCTATAGTATCCATATCAATGACATGTATATCCTTAAAACCCATCATAGCGAGATTTTTTAATAATTCACAACCTAAACCACCAGCACCAATAACTAATACTTTACATTGTTCATGAAGGAATGATTTTACCTAATATATATTAAAATGTAATAATTTATGTAACGAATTTATGAAATAATTTAATATTATTAATAAACAAATATAATTATAAAGATTGAACATTTATATATATATTTAAAGAAAGAAAGATATTTAATGATAAATAATTGAAGTAAATAAATATATAATTGATTTAATTTTATGTTATTTCATATAATTGATTTAATTTTTATTTTTTTTTACTTTTTATTTTTATTATTTTTGACTTTTTATATTTTAATATAAAACTTTTAAATTAAATATCGATATTTATTTTTGAGATTAAATAAATGTATATTTTATTAAATGAAATTTTAAATTATCATTAATAATGATTTTGTTATTATTATTTTAATAATAGTTATTTATGTAAAATAATAGTTTAAATTTCCTTAATTGTTTTTCTTTATTCTTTTATATTTTTTTTTCTTTTGAAATAAATTTCGGTTAAATTTTTATAAATATAGATTTTTTTAAATAAATTATTTGAAAATAGGTACTTGTTCTCCAGGTTTAAATCCAGGATCAGTAAAAGGTCCAGATCTTTCTAAATATTTATTAATGTTTGACCATCTGTCACTCCAATCTTCCATTGGATTAAGTAAAGTGGTTGATTCATCCATTGTTTAATATTATTTATTATTTATAACTATAATTAATGAATAATTATTGTTTAGCTTTTTTAACTATTAAAAAGACTTATTTTAAAGAAAAATAAATATAAAATATTGTAATTAAACTAAAAAAAATATATATATGGTATATATACAATATATTTATAAGAAATATATGAAGAATTTAAAGAAAAAAAAAACAGAAAAATAAAAAAACAAATGTTTATATAAAATATTTTTTTATAATATAATTTAAAGTTTTCATTTTTTTATATATAATTAATTTATTATAAAAAATATATATATGAACTTTAAATTTTATTTATTATACTTATATATATTTCAATATATTACAATATATTGATATTAATTAAATAATCTTAATTTATTTATAAAAAATAAATGGAAGAAAATGGTCATAAGTATTATTTTACTTTACCAGATCTTAACCACGAAAAGAATAAACTTTTGTTTTTAATTATGAATATTTAATTTCAAAAAATATAAAATAAAATATAAAATAAAATAATAATAATAATAATAATAATAATAATATATATAATTTAATATAATATAACTTTTTTAATTTATATACAATTATGGTATTTATGGTATTTTATTTTTAATATAAAATTATTATTATTTAATGGTTATAAAATTTTGTTTTATATTACATTTTTATATTAATTAAAAAGTGTATTTTTTTTATTATCTATTTACAAAATAATTATGTTATAAGAAAAAGAAAATAGATATTTTCTTTTTTATTAAGTCTATTTCCCTCCTCTATAATGGACTATTAATTTTTTTTATTATATTCTTCAATAAGATTTTCTATTTCTTTGTTATCATAGATATAAGCAATTTTTTTGGCAGTGTAACCACTTTTGTCTTTTAATGTCGTATCAATATGAAATTTAAAATGATTATTTTTACTGTTTCGAATAATATTAATTTTTTCTGAAATGTTTTTTAATTGTTCTAATTCAGTTTTATGAAGTTGGATAATCTTATTATCATTATTATTATATAATGAATGATTTTCATTAATAGGTATATCTTCAATTTTCGTAGATGATGATGATGATTTCAATAATAATTTAACTAATTCAGTTTTATCATTATTAACGGCTTTTATTAATGCTGTTTCACCATAAGAATCTTGTAAATTTAAATTAAGGTAAGGATATTTTAATATTTTTTTAATATTTTCTATATCATTAATACTTATTAAAATCATAAGCATGGAAAAACCATAAATATTTTGAGCATTCAAAACTTCTTCTATTATAAATGATTGAATTTTAGATTTTAATTTTTTCAATTCATCTATAGTGCAAGTTTCCATCATTGTATGATTTATACTTATAGTTTCATCTTTATCAATATTTTCATTTTCATTTTTATTTTCATTAGTTCTATTTCTTATTTCATTTTCATTTTCATTTTCATTTTCATTTTCATTTTCATTTTCATTTTCATTTTCATTTTCATTTTCATTTTCATTTTCATTTTCATTTTCATTTTCATTTTCATTTTCATTTTCATTTTCATTTTCATTTTCATTTTCATTTTCATTTTCATTTTCATTTTCATTTTCATTTTCATTTTCATTTTCATTTTCATTTTCATTTTCATTTTCATTTTCATTTTCATTTTCATTTTCATTTTCATTTTCATTTTCATTTTCATTTTCATTTTCATTTTCATTTTCATTTTCATTTTCATTTTCATTTTCATTTTCATTTTCATTAGTTCTATTTCTTATTTCATTTTCATTTTCATTTTCATTAGTTTTGTTTCTTATTTCATTTTCATTTTCATTTTTATTTTCATTAGTTCTATTTCTTATATCATTTTCATTTTCATTTTTAATTTTAATTTTCGGATTCTTTTTTTCAATTATATTTATATTTCTATTTAATTCTGTTAAAGTTATTATGGATTTATGATGTTGGAAAATATTTTGAAATATTTGTTTTGTTTTTTCTTTACTAAAATTGCTTAACCAGTCATCTAAATTAAATTCTTTATCTTCATAACAATCAAACCAATATTTAATTAAAGAAGTTGGTTGTGATATTATTGATTTTAATTTTAATTCTATATCGGATTGGTTTTGATGTTGTTCAAGAGAAGAAAAAGAAAAATAAGTTGGTAAAGAATAACATTTAAAGAAATTTTCTTTATCTTTTTTAGATATTTTAGGATGTTGAATTAAAAGTCTAGATAGGTAAAAGAAACCATGTTTTAATGAAACAGAAAGTGCTGTTTCTCCATCACTATCTTTTAAATTAATATTAATTTTTGGATGATTCAATAATTTTTTTACAATATCTTTATAATTATTTTGAATAGCTAACATTAAAGGAGTAGAAAGATTTTTATTTTGAATATTAACATCCAGGTCTTCTCGTTCTAATAGCGAATCTACTAATGAATGCATATTAGTGTACTCAATAGCTAAAAGAAGTGGACAATCACCAAAAACATTTTTAGAATTAATATCAATTTGCTTTTGTTTGACAAGATAATTTGCAATTTTAATATTTTTACATTTTATAGAAAGAAGAAAAGCTGTTTCTTCATTTTCATCTTTTAAATTTAGGTTAATATCTGGCTTATTCACCAATATATGAACATTATCTTTATTATCTATTACATTACTTGAAGCATACATTAATGCTGTACCTCCATAATCATTTGACATATTAATATCAATATTTTTATGTTCTAAAAGACTTTTTATTGCTTCAATATTACCACATTCTACAGCTGTCATTAAGGATGTATTACCACAAAGACCTCTATAATTAATATCAAGTTTATCTTGAGCTAAAAAAAGGTCAATTAAATCTTGATTAAATTTTAAAATGGCCATATCTAAAGGAGTTCGACCTATTTTACTAATAATATTCATATTAACTCTATCATCATTTAAATATTTTAGTATTTGTTTTTTATCCATTTTTTCACAAGCATTTAAAAAGGCAACACTTTTAACAATTTCTTTATAATTACATAGTTTTTTCACCATTTCTAATTTTTTATTTTCAATAGACCATTGATAAGCATATATAAGCATAAGCTTACAAAAATGAGAATATT
>MCFG01000059.1:0-5000 GCA_002104895.1 Anaeromyces robustus | reverse complement strand
TTACTAATATAAATTAATATAAATCAATAAATTAAATCTCAAAAAAAAAAAAAAAAAAAAAAAAAAAAAATTATAATATATTTAATATGTATACAGTAATGAAAAATTTAAAAATTAAAAAATTAAAAAAAAAAAAAAAAAGGAGTTGATAATATATATTAAAAATAATACCGTTATAACCGTTATATTTCAGCAATAATTCGGATGAAACTATGAATTATGAATTATGTAATATAATATTTTAATATTGTATAAGTAATTGACTTTTTATATGTATTAATAGTTTTTATTTTACAATTATATATAAGAAGATTAATAAATGTATTTTTGATTTTAATAATAGTTGTTAATAATAACAATTTTAGTTATTATAAAGTAAGAATTATTTGATATTAATAATTTAAATTATTTGTATGTTAAATTAAACTGTTTAATTAATAATTAATTATAATCTATTATATGCAATATGTAATTATGTATGGAATTAAAGTAAATATTCAGAAAAAAAAAAAAAGATTTTTTTTTTCTGAATATTTACTTTAATTTTAGTTTTAAGATGAAATTAGTGGATAAAGAAAATGTTTATTGTAATATATAAATGCAAACAATAAAACGAAAAAAAAAGTTTTATATTTTAATGTGAATTTTTATATATAAAAAAGTACTTTATATATGAGTTTTTTTTTTTTTTTTGATTTTAATTTGTAATAAAAATAATTAAAAATAGTTTTTTTTATAAGTATTTGATAATTATTTGAACAATTAATAATATATAAAATTATATATTATGAAGTTTAAAATTAATATTTTTAAACAGGTAAAAATATATATATATATATATATATAAAATTTTGTCTTATATATAATCATACTTTAATAATAAATATAGTTTCTAACCAAATGAAAAGAAAAGTTAGTTTTTATTATAATTTAAATGTTTAATTAAAAAAAAGAGAATGGTAAATTTCATTTACTTCATTAACGTTATAATCTAAATATTTAATTAAAAGAAGGGAATGGTAAATTTCATTTACTTTATTAATGTAATATATATTATTAGAATGTTATTTTAAGTAATATAAAACTAAGAATTAAGCTTTTTTTTTTTTTTTAATTTTTTTAATTTTTAATTTTACTCCATTTTTTTTTTTTTTTTTATTTTTAATTTTTTCTTTTAGTTTACTCCATTTTTTTTTTTTTAAAAAAATAAAATGGTCACTATTATTATTATTATTATTATTTTTGGTTTTGAAATTACATGATCAAGATATTTCCTATATATTATTAATGTATTCTAATATATATTTATATAATTAATTTAAATTCAATTATTGAGGCTCAATATATTTTAAATATAAAAAATTTATAAAGTATATAGATTTGTATAGTATATATATATAGAATATAAGAAATATAAATTTTATATATAAATGTATTATAAAGATTTTTAAATAATAAATAATAAATAATAATAAAAAAATTTTTTTATATAAAATTTTAATACATTATTATATATTAATATATTAATCTCTAATACATTTTTTTTAATATTATACTTTTTTTATTATATAATTATTAATAATATTATATTATGATATAAAATAAATATATTAAATGTAATATAAATATATTGGTAACATATATTAAATTTTTTGATTTATTTATTACCTATCATTTTCATTATTGTAACTTTTATTTACTCCATTAATTTTTAGATAGATTCAATATATATTATCAATTAATTGATAATATATTAAATATATTAAATTTATGTTAAAATAACATATATATGTACACGTGTTCATGGATTATACATAAATTCTTCTTATTATAATTAATGGTATATTTCCAATCCAATAGATTTTAGGTCGTGGCTTTTTTTTCGAGTTCTTCCAATCAAACTTTAACCTTTTTTTTTTTTTTTTTTTTTTTTTTTTAATAAAACAAAAAATACAGGCCTATTGGTTTGTGGAATTGGAAATCATATAAAAGAAAAAAAAATTCCAATTTTTTTTAAATTCTTCACACATAAATTTTAAAATAGCTTCTGACAAAAAGGAAGCCGAAAATAACTTTTTTTTTTCATTTATTTATTTTTAATATAAAGTAAGCATAACTATATTATTATTATATTTATAATTATAATACAAAATAAAAATATAATATCAAATAATAAAAATAAGAGGAAGAAAACGAAAAAAAATAATAAAGTAAAATAAAAAAAAGAAACAAATATGGAGGAAAGATTGATTTGAAGAATATTTTTAAAAAAATATAAAATAAAAAGATGCTTCAAATCAAAAAAAAATATTTCAAAAATTTAATTACAAAATAAAAATAACAATATAAAGGAAGATAAAATAATATAGTAAAATAATATTTATTTGACAATAAATCAAAATTGAATAGATTTTGTTTATATGATTTTAAAATGGATTGATTGTTTAAATTATGAAGAAAAAATTTTTTTTATTTGAAAAAAATATATATTATTATTTTATTTAAGTTTTAAAAAAAATTAAATATACTAATAATATTATTTTATTTCAAAATATTTAAAATATTTAAATTTTTTATTTAGAACGAATAATATAAGACAAAATGGTTAACTTTACTATTGATGAAGTTCACGAACTTATGAAAAAGAAGCGTAACATTCGTAACATGAGTGTTATTGCTCACGTCGATCACGGTAAGTCTACCATTTCCGATTCCTTAGTTTCTAAGGCCGGTATTATCGCTTCTGAAAAGGCTGGTGACCAACGTTATATGGATACCCGTCCAGATGAACAAATGCGTGGTATTACTATTAAGTCTACTGCTATTTCTATGTTCTTTGAGATGGAAGAAGAAAACCTTCCACTCGTTAAGGAAGAAACTGATGGTAAGGAATTCTTAATTAACCTTATCGATTCCCCAGGACACGTTGATTTCTCTTCTGAAGTTACTGCTGCCCTTCGTGTTACTGATGGTGCTCTTGTTGTCGTCGATTGTATTGAAGGTGTCTCTGTCCAAACTGAAACTGTATTACGTCAAGCTCTTACTGAATACATTAAGCCAGTCGTTATCGTTAACAAGGTTGACCGTGCTCTTCTTGAATTACAACAAACCAAGGAAGATTTATACCAATCCTTATGTAGAACTATTGAAAACCTTAACATTACTATTTCTACTTACCAATCTAAGGCTCTTGGTGAAGTTCAAATTGTTCCAACTGAAGGTACTATTGCTTTCGGTTCTGGTCTTCAAGCCTGGGCTTTCACTCTTCTTGATATCTCTCGTCTTTACGCCAAGAAGTTCGGTATCCCAGTTAACAAGATGATGAAGAGACTTTGGGGTGACCACTACTTCAACCACAAGACCAAGAAGTGGACTACCAAGTCTGATGATGGTAAGGGTGGACAACTCGAACGTGCTTTCTGTATGTTCGCTCTTGACCCAATTTACCGTCTTTTCGATACCATTATGAAGGGTGACAAGAAGCAAATCATGACCCTTGTTGACAAACTCGGTATTCAACTTAAGTCTGATGAAGTTGGTCTTGAAGGTAAGCACCTCTTAAAGACTGTTATGAGAAAATTCCTTCCAGCTGCTGAAGCTTTATTGGAAATGATGGTTATTCACTTACCATCTCCAGTCGTTGCCCAACGTTACAGAGTTGACAACTTATACGAAGGTCCACACGATGATGCTTGTGCTACTGCTATCCGTAACTGTGATCCAAGTGGTCCACTTATGGTTTACATCTCTAAGATGGTTCCAACCTCTGATAAGGGTCGTTTCTACGCTTTCGGTCGTGTCTTCTCTGGTACCATCCGTGCCGGTCTTAAGGTCCGTATTCAAGGTCCAAACTACGTTCCAGGTAAGAAGGATGATCTCTTCATTAAGAACGTCCAACGTACTGTTCTTATGATGGGTCGTACTGTCGAACCAATTGAAGATGTTCCATGTGGTAATCTTGTCGGTCTTGTCGGTCTTGACCAATATCTTCTCAAGTCTGGTACTCTTTCTACTGATGAAAACGCCTACAACCTTAGAGTTATGAAATTCTCTGTCTCTCCAGTCGTCCAAGTTTCCGTTCGTCCAAAGAACCCATCTGACTTACCAAAGCTTGTTGAAGGTCTTAAGCGTCTTTCTAAGTCTGATCCATGTGTCCAAATTACTACCAACGATGCTGGTGAACACATTGTTGCTGGTGCTGGTGAACTTCACTTAGAAATTTGTCTTAAGGATCTTGAAGAAGATCACGCTCAAATTCCAATTATTAAGATGGACCCAATCGTTACCTACCGTGAAACTGTTACCACTGAATCTGACCGTGTCTGTCTTTCTAAGTCTCCAAACAAGCACAACCGTTTATTCATGAAGGCTGTTCCATTAGCAGAAGAACTTTCTAACGATATTGAAGCTGCTGTTGAAGGTAAATGTTCTCCACGTGATGATGTTAAGGTCAGAGCTCGTTACCTTGCTGAAACTTACGAATGGGATGTTATGGAAGCTCGTAAGATCTGGGCCTTCGCTCCAAACTCTACTGGTCCAAACGTTCTTGTTGATTGTACCAAGGCCGTCCAATATCTTAATGAAATTAAGGATTCCTGTATTGCCGGTTTCGAATGGGCTACTAAGGAAGGTGTTCTCTGTGATGAAAACATGCGTGGTGTCCGTTTCAACTTATTAGATGTTACCCTTCACGCTGATTCCATTCACCGTGGTGGTGGTCAAATTATCCCAACTCTCCGTCGTGTCTGTTACGCCTCCCAACTTACTGCTAAGCCAACTCTTCAAGAACCAATCTTCCTTTGTGAAATTACTTGTCCAGCTTCTGCTATGGGTGGTGTTTACACTGTCCTTAACCAACGTCGTGGTCGTGTCACTGATGATGAAGTTCGTCCAGGTACTGATATGCACGTCATTAAGGGTTACCTTCCAATTGCTGAATCCTTCGGTTTCACCGAATCCCTTCGTGCTGAAACTGGTGGTCAAGCATTCCCTAACTGTCT